>REGL01000838.1:49548-113555 GCA_004194395.1 Aurelia aurita complex sp. Pacific | reverse complement strand
GTGCATGGAGCCAATATTCGCAAAAACACAAGCCTTGGACAATGCAAAAAGCGAAAAGGATGACATGGAAAAAAGACTTCACATAATCCCATAAAATAATTCATTCGCACTCTTTGGGACAACAATAGTCATCTTCTACATAAAAAGTGTAATTAATGTCAAAACTGTTTTAATGTCACGACGACAAAATAAAAACACTTTTTGTCAAAAATCTATGAAAATAGTGCCTGTAATCTACGTGTTACAAGGCAACACAAAAAATTCAATATTCTGAACACTGCTCCAAAGAATAGAGTCAAGTTTTTTTTTAAAGAACATGCGTTAAACATCAAGGAAAATAAAGTAACACTATAGTTATGCTTCATTGGTTAGCTAGAGATGGGGTACAGAAAGATTTTTTCGCAAGGGTTGTCGATCTTTTGTAAAAAAAAGTCGAACAAATTAATTGCGCTTTTATTCGTTCAAATGATGATATTTCAAAGCATTCTTCGTGAAATTCTGATTTGAATAATATATTGTTTCTCGGGCATATTCATATTTTTTAAAGAATGACCCTTTGGCCAAACGGTAGCCTGATAACCAGCCCATTTATTTTCTTTGGAATAATGGATAAGTTATCAGGCTAGCCAAATGGCTGATTTATAGACTTAATACAGTTCATCCCTAGTTTTTACTCGCAATTACAAAACTGTTTCATTCATTTATCTATTGAGTAGAATCATTTTACTTATTTATTGAATTGAATTGCTCGCTCAAACAGATTGAGCAAAAAGGTTAAAATCAAAATATAAAAATAAAGAGCGAAATTTACGACGAATTGTAATCAGTCTAGCTGATTTACAAGGGACCCTCGAAGTGACTTTTCATGACAAATTTTATCGAACGGCTGAAGGAAACAGGGTTCTTATAATTATTGCCTGAATGGTCGCAGTAACCTTAATATAGTGCGGTCTGCCTTTTCCATGGATTTAGAACATCTACCGTAACTTTCTCTGGAATATCCACGAGAAGAGCGAAAGAATCCATTTTCTCCTTGACTTAACCGCAAAGAATTTTATCGAAGAAGCCTATTACAGTACTATGTTCTTGTCAAAGAAAAGCTGCCAAGTAAGATTCTGCCTGGTATAATAAACCTATTGTGTTGAAGGGGTACAATTTACTGTACTAGTGAAATATATATTGATTTGCAATTGTGCTAAAATACCTCTCAGTTCAAAAGTGATTATAGATAAAAATAATTATGCAGTCCAAGTGCCATTATTTCTTCATGATGAAGATTTGCAAAATCTATTCAGTCTTTGTTTTCTTTGCTTCTGAAAGAAGCTCCACAGGCAATGTGAGAATAAGATATGATGCAACATTTTCTAAGTAGATGTACGGATCTTTGATGTTCGTGAGCAAGAAAGAGAGTTGGAAGCACATCATGTAGGCCAAGATACAAACCAGTAAAGCCTGTCTTGTTATTGGTATATCAATGAAGCTAACAGCATCATTCCATAACAGGGCGCTGATGATCACTGATGACTTTGTCGAGCTGAAAAGAGGACGAGTGACTGTTATCAATCTCTCCTGAGAAGAAGTGTGGCATTTGGGGCGGGGGCAGTGTGGGATTAAAGGAGGCTATAGCCCCCTAATCTTCTGGGAGCTTCTCATTCGGAAAAATCGTATTTGCGTGCTTAGTCTGTAATTGTGAAGTTTGTAAACAACCAAGTTACCGTCATAAATCAAAAATGTTAAAGCTGCAACATTAGTCAAAAATCGATGTTTACATTGGAAATATCGCTTTCAGTTGAGATAACTTAATGCCAGCAACTATTTTCTGTCATAAAGTCCTGCCATAAGATAGCACCACTTTCTCTCAAAAAGTTTCAGAGTCCCTCTGCTTTTTGTGAAATTTATAATTCAGATTAATCTACAACTGAAGAAAATTGAAGATCAATCGAAACATGACTTTAAAGGTATGAAATGCCAATCGTTATATCGACACTTTGCTTTTATTCTAACTAACTCATTCCTAAAGCCTCCGTTCTTTGGAATAATTTCCTAGCATTGTTTTCCCAACTAGTTATAACATAGCAGCCTTCACGCGTTCCATCAATCGTGTTGACTTAGCTAAGTCTGCCCTCTTCCACGTACAACAACTTTGCAATCTGTTCTCTTTCCTGTGCCTAGAGTACAGTACTTGTATCATAGGTAGCAATACCTTTCCTTGTCACAGTGTACTACTGAAGAAATATGTCTAGCAAATTGTTTTTTAAGACCATACAGCATTCAAAGCATACTCACAACTGTGTAGATTTGCTAGCATTACTACAGAGCAAGAATGCAAATTTCTTAGAATATGGAGACTTACAACTGTGGGGCAAGCAATTCGTTAGAGCTGATGATTTCTCCTCTAATAAAGTGATCCAAAGGCTTCATAAGGAACTTGGCACCACTACCTGCGAAAAAGAGAGACTGTTAATTGCCAACAATGTCATTAATTACGATTCATCAGCTCAATTCTAGTTCTAGAACATACAGTAGTACGAAANTTGAAGAAGCCACTAATTTACAATAGGTTAGAATCTTCTTTGGAAAACTTAATATAAAGCATTCTCGAAAAAGCCCCCTTTTTACAGTACTTTTAGCCCAGGAGGAGTGGTACTTCATAGTTCATTGTTAAGTGATACTGGACGTGCCGCTCAGATGGGTGGGTTTTTTCATCTGAAATTCTCTACATAAGGGTCTGTTTTTAACCACCACAATTCTGGTAGATGGGTAGTTCTTTGAGAATTTTCTTATCAATGGGCCCCATAATGATAATCCACATCAAACAACTGAAATTTTCCTTTGTTTCCAATCAACAAATTGATGCACAAATTGGGTCAAAAATTTCCTGATATTTCATGTATAAATGGGCTCGGAATTTTTGAATATTCCGTCATATGAATGGGTCCTTTACTCAAAGTCCAAAGTACCTCCCCCCCCCCGGGACCTTTAGCACCCGTCCAAAAATTATTTCAACGAACTATTTTCGAATTTATACTCGTAAAAATGACCTTGCATATCAATCGAGGCTGGGGGTAAATTTTACATACAAATGGCGAAATGTTTATAACGTCTCCATCGAAAGAACCACACACGGAAGTTTGAAGAGAGGCACATCAAAAATTAAAATTTAAAACGAGATTATTGATTTGATTTTATCAAGTTATTTTGGGATTTCTGTTATAAATACGCACCTCGGATAGCTCCAATGATGATGATGATGATCCATGAGTCTGGGTAGGAAGATTTAGCGATATCAACTCCACTAATGATCTGTCTCAAACGATGAACTTCTTTTAGAACAATCAACAGACCCTGAAAGAGAGAACATGTCGATTCGATTGCTATCATGTACGGGGGTATAACCAGGTAAAAATGAAAGCGTTTGAAGGTGAAAGGAGGCTACATGCATTGGGAAAGATTGATTAGCCTTTCTCTTTATTTCGCAAAAATTGATATTTACTCTCGAGTACCGAATAAGCAGGGGGGATGAGAATAATCGAGGGGGGGGGTGGAAATGGTTCGATATAACAATAATCGGGGGTTGGAACAATTGGGGGTGGTTGGAAACATTGAAAATAGTAATCTTCTTAGTTAAACATGTATCTTTTTTATGTCTATTCAAAAATTACATTCACCATCATTTCAATTTTTCAATAATCAATAAAAGGGGGGTTGGAATAAAAGTGGGGGGGGGAGACTACATTTGATTTGATAAAGGGAGACTACAGTATTTTCATTTATCTCAAATATCATACGGAGATCAGATAACTGCTTTTACCTTGACGATCTTCAATTGACAAAGCTTCCAAAAAACATCTGCAGGGCTAAAGAACACCACATACCTAGAAATTGAAAGAACCTATATTTTTCGACTGAATAATCACTAAACCAACCTTGTATACATAATAACTTGTTGTCATAAAAAACTAACTTGTTACTCTTTGGGGTCGGTGAATTTTCATAATTTTTCTGGGCAGGAGTAAATCATCTAAAATGAGCATCCCTTAGTGTATAGAGTACCCCATTTGGATTTTCATTACTAGACAGCAGTGTAATGTATTCAATCTAAGAAATTCAAGAAAATTAAGCATATCTTTCAGATGATGCTATTGCAAAAAAATTCTCACCATGCAGCAGTTCCAAGCACCAGAACTTTTGTGTTCACGAGTGCTGCAATAATTGGTCTGGCAAGCAGAAAATTTTGTATGATTGTCCCTCCATAACAAGATGAAACACAAACAAACAAGCTTGATAAGGGATGATGTTTTGCAAAGTTATGTGAACCTGAAATGAAAATAGATGATTTGGAGAGCCGTAAGGGAAATATGCAATATCACAAGCCATTTAATTACTATTGTCTCATCCTGTTTTATCTGCATGTTTTTGCATTTTTGAATGTAGCTACAGATACAGTGGGTACATTTTTTACAACTTTTGCAAAATTCATAGCCTGGTATATAGTTGTTATTAAGCATTTTGTAAATGCTAGTCAAGCAGTGTATAATGTGTGGTTCATAAACAATATATGACAAAATACAATTTCAATGGTACAATCAATAGGGACCAGAAAACTGGTTTTTAGCTCACAAATATTTAGTGCTTTGCAATGAATTATTTACCTGATGAAACAATAGAATGACACTTTGGGACCAGCTTCAGGTTGTGAACTGTCAAATTTGCTTCGTCAGTTAAATGATTCATTGGGGATTCAACTGGGTCTGGGATAGCCTACGCGTAGACCCATTATCCCGAAGGAGGAAAGGGTCTACGAAACAAAGAGCAAAGGCTTGCTACGGCCGCCCAATTAATAATTCTAATCCTCTTTTCAAATGATTTGTGAAACGCGTTGAAACCATAGAAATAGAAATATTTCTATGGTTGAAACAAAGGCTGCATAAATTAAGTTTCTAGAAATCTAGAAACCTCAGTAGCAAGCTTCTGCTCTTTGTTTTGTAGACCCTTTCCTCCTTTGGGATAATGGGTCTACGCGTAGGCTAGGTCTGGGATTCATTGCAGAGATATTGTATGAAATATTCATATGTTAAAACCACTTTTCTTGACCGAAGTGCCACTGTTGTTCTTCCATCAATTGTTCTTTGACTTTATAAACCAAAATTCAAACACTACTGGATCATCATTTACTATATACAGAAGTACAAATAAAGCTAGCTATCTTGAATTTAATTTACAACATTTTAGTTCGAAATAAAACTGGGCTGGACTCGCTAAATTCTCTAGATTTGTGTTTAAATTTCTTGTACACACATATAGCTGCACGTCCTCGTATTCAAAACTTAACACTTGCGAACATAACTGATAAAACTTTCAAAAATTCAAAACTTAACACTTGTGGATATAAGTGATAAAACTTGGTTTTATCATTAGGATATTTTGGGCTATATATCGATCAATTCCCCATTCTTCTCTTCCGGTGCATTATTCTTACCATCTCGAGATCTCAAACCAATCGCAATGAGTAAAGCATGCACTGTTAGGAACACTGGATACAGTTCAATTCTTTCCACATATTTGCCAAACGTGTGGACATCAGAGGTGTGCTTGAGGAAATTTCCTATGCCTGCTTTTACATCGATGTCCATGTTTGAATCGGCAAACCGCTGCAGATGCGTCAAGTGTCTTGCAACAACTTCTTCCTGCAGCGGATTCTAGGAAATGTGGAGTTCGCGGCCCGGCCACTCCTTCCTTTCCTTTTGGTTGGTAGAAAGGATGACTTATTGAAACAGCCTCCCTTTCATGGCGCGGGAAAATAAATTAGACCTACTACAAAATTTCTTCTCTCAAAATTCAAACTTCACTTCTGTTAAAGGTGAAAGTAAGCTAAGCTGTATAGATGACGGCATCAACAACAGCAACTCACACTGTGGAGCTTATGTAGTGAGTCTACCATACGACCTGGTGAAAGTGAAAGTCTTGGAAAGTTTGTTCGTCATGGTGGCAAGAGAAATTGGTCCAGGAAGAGACTCACGAACAAATAGCAAAATGACGAGTAAAGGCAGAGGTAAAGGAATTGAACGACTGAAAGAACTTGCAAAGATGAATGTGCGACCACCCAAAGCAATGCTGGAGGAACTTGGTATCCCAAAGAAGGAAGATCCCCCCCGAACAGAAGGTAAAAAAAAGGCCTAGAAATTGAAAAAGCGAGGTCGCTTGGACCGCTTCTGGGACTTTTGTGAGGGTCTGGGGCCAAAAGTTTATGGAGATTATGTAGGTGCAATGGTTATAGAAGGAGTTTCACAGCTTGGAAAGTGCTTGGAAGTTGGAACTGAGGCTCTGGGTAGTTAGTATCTAAATATTTGTTGGGGAGACGAGATGTACATTATACTTCACCCGAGGAAACTCTAGCTCCCCCCCCCCCTTGCAGTACGTTAAAGCTCATGCGTAGTAGTGTTTTGGGATTGAAGCTTAGGACCTGTTCATATGGAGAAAATTTCCCCGGCATTTTTCCGGTGAAGCGGGATTCCCGTTTAACCAAGATCTGGCCTCATATAGCTTTATCACATGAAATAGAATGAGTGTTCACATGAGAAATCATTTTCCCAGCTAGCCGAGATCTTGCCTGAATTCTACCGGGATCCCGCCTAGCCGAGGAAGTATTTTCCCATGTGAACACATTTTCCTGGCTAGGCAGGGAAACTTCTCTTGGTTTATCGTTAATCCTTTCGAATTCTTTGGCGTTAGAGACAAAGTGCCATTGTTTTAGTCAAGGAATATTACCTCGGCTGAGCGAGTTTCCCGGTGAAATGGGAAAAATGCCGGGAAAACTTTCTCCATATGAACAGGCCCTTAGATGGGCGCATGGGCTTTAAACAACTGCACTGTGGGGGACACATAAGTTTCCTTGGACAAAGCGATCTCGTTTCCCCAACAAATATGCATTGTAATTACTATACCTTCAATGCACCAAGTTTGAGACCTGCATACTTTCAAGCCACAAAGTCTTGCTACTCTGCTCTATGCACAGCTTTTGCTGCCATAGCAATATCCTGAAATGGAAGAACTTGTGTCTGTAGACCGTTAATATGTAACTGGTAATTGGGCACCTTTGGCAGTGTGGATACTTAGGGGATAGGGTGTGCTATGGCCCACAATGTTGCCTAGTAAAGAAATTCTTTTTGTCACCAAACCAATTAATAGAAGTAGAATCTCTGCTATATCCATCCGGTCCTTTGGGTGAACATTTATTTAATATCACAGTATGTTTGTTCCTTTCCAGTGATTGATAGCAGTCTTCAAGCTTTATCAATCAATGATGATGAAACACCACAAAGTTTACAGTCACCTCCAACGAAAATTGATGATCAGGTGCCTGGAAGTTTGCCTTCATCGCCAGCAATAACTGATGACAATGCCAACAATGATTTGGACAGTTCAGCAATTGTCAATGATGAGAAAATTGATGCTAAAGTAGAAGATAGTAATTCAAATTCTGAAATTTCAGATCAGAAATTATCTGATCAGGAACAGAACACAGCAAACAAAATCATAAAGCAAGGACAAAATTTTGATGAAAGACTAGTGAGAAATGTAGGTTGTGCAGAATTTACTCCTACAAAAAGGACTTTGAATACCAGTGCTCCAGAATTTATACCATTGGATGATGAAAATGATTCATTTGATGAGGATGATGGAGAACAATCTACTACATCGGCAAGTGAAGAAGCAAAAACTTCAACTGATAGGCCCGCACTTCTCAGAGTTCCAAGTCAGGGTAAGATGTTTACAGATTTGCAGATCCTGATGTAAAATTTAAAAGCTCATCTTTCAAAGTTTGTCCTAGATAAGGGTATTGTTGAATGTACAGCAGCATTTACATGGGATCAGCTCCATTTGGAGCTGAACTTGAATGGCTGCATTTAAGCTTTGTATTTACACAGGACCAGCTGGAACAATTTGAACGGAACTAACCCAAATTGTTCCACATGCAAAATTGATCCCATTTGGAATACTGTTCCCAGAGAGATATCTCGTGCAAATGAGTGGAACAGTTCCAAATGGGAATGACTGTGAAATGAGGATACTGCTCAAAAGCACTTTAATAAAAAAGAGATCTTCAACAATTAAATTTCCTTGAAAAATGTTTATGATTGAACATAGCCCTCTCGAATTTTTTGGAACCATTTCCATGCAAGCATGCTAAGTTACGGCCACTTCCGTATGGAACTGTTACAGCAGTTCCGATGTAAATGCTGCCAAAATGATGAAGTTGTTGGTAAATTTTTGGTTGAAAGATAGGAGCTTTATTCTTAGAAAAATTGATGTTAATGGTTGTTGTCTATATGTGAGTTGCGAACAGCTAAGGATCAGCCTGAAGGATACACCTAACGTGCAAATCAGAATAATCCAGAAAAAATTTTAAACATTTTGTGCAATTTTTCTAAACAGTGATACAGCCCTTTATCATAGGATACTGCACACATTTCATAAAGTATTGCAACACTATCATCAAAGAAGGCAAGAATAACTCATGGGAACCATTTATATATTGGTACTACATCCTTTGTATTCCCTGATTGTAAGTTTGGCTGCAACTGGCCAATAATTTTCTTTTTGTGCAACCTTCTTTATATTTCTAGGAGAAGATGGCTTTCTTCTTGATCTGTTCAAAGATACAATACACACCGTCACAAATAGCCCTGGTGAATTTGACACTGTAATTGATAATTTAGTCGAGACAATCACTGGGTTTATGACACAAAATGAGACTATGATAGAGATGGTTAATATCCTACTTGAACAGGTACAGTAAGCAAAATTTTTTCGATGCAAAATGTTCTTGGTTTCATTTGATAAAAATATGGCCGAAAAGAAGACATATTTTCCAAAAGAAGAAAGGGTCTACAAGACAAAGCAAAAGTGCTAGAGCGAAACTTACTGGATGATTATGGAAAAGATGGTGTTGGGGGCATTTGACCAAGATGTGTTGCATTCTATGATAGAATCAACTGTGATTTTTGTAGAAATTTTATCATCAAACGCAATGCATCTTGGTCAAATGCCCCCGGAGGCCATCTTTTTCGTAGCTGTCTGTTGATCTTGCCTTTGTGGAGACCAGTTGTTTCACACATTATTTGAAACAAGCTTTAATTGCTCTTTGTTTTTTAGAAGCTTTCTTCTTTCAGAGAATAATATATCAACTCGTAGGCTAATAAAAACCTGGCTGTTAGCAGTTCATTTTCCGTAGCAGATGTCACACATAGAGTTACCATTAAAATCTATAACTTGTTTGAAACGTTTCAATAAAAATTTTTTTCAGCAACCTGTGGCTGCTAGCAGCATAGCCTTCAAATCTTTCAAAAAGATACCGTTCTAGTCTTGCTCACATTGACATATGGGTTTCCTACCTAAGAATTCTTGTTTAGAAAATTTACAGTCCTTCTTTGTGGCTCAAAAATTCTTATCATGATGTAAAGAATTTCTGTCGTGTTAATATAAGCAAGGCATATACTGTAGTGTACATTGTATGTTTCTTGGATTGAATGGTTTTGAGAAGAACTTTACAAATACTCTACTGTGATTCTACCATGAAATTTTTTGATGTCATGATTATTTTCCAAATTATATAATGTATCTAATTTTTTATGAAAAGAATTGAAGCTAAGTTGACACTAAGGCCTGTAACAATGTACCAATAGATCTGTTCTGATGGGTTATTGCAGTTTGTAACGGAGGGACGTTTTTCCATAGGCTATAAGTGAGCAAAACTTTCTGTATTCTGCCGTGAGAATGATTGAAGTTTTCATTGAAAAATTGGATATCAATGACGACATTAAATTTAGGAATTGTTTCTACAAGCAGTAAGTATTTGTTTATCTTAGTTTGCTCTCATCGTTGCTTTTGAGTAAACACGGGAAAACAAAGGTTGCAGATAGATGTCCGTCAGAGTAGTTCGCTGTGAAGGCCATACAACGATCCTGGAATGCATTACTAACATCAAAGCAACACAATCTTCTTCATTGATCTAATTCAAGGAGAATGTCTAGAAATACTGGGTGTCCAAAAAATTCCCTGATTTGAGCTGTCACTGAAGTAAATGTGTGTGTTATACCGGGTGTCCAAAAAATGTATACGGAATTGGATGACTCCAGCGATGTGAATTTAGCTTCAATCAATTTCTCATCACTCTAAAAAGGTTCTTCGATATTCAACTTGAACATAGGTACCTCGTTTGTTGGTATTGGTGCTACGAGAGCAGACTTGTTAATCTTGAAAGCTCAAATTTGCCTCTTCCTGCAAACCAGAGCTTTAGCCTTTTGGCCTTAGCAAAGTCTGAAGGCACAGCATAAGAATCAACGATAGCCTTGATAAAATTTGAAAAATTTGACATCTTGTGTTATTCTGTTTTCCAGAAGTCAACCCAGTCACATAGTGGGCAGTTTCTAAATTTTGCATTAATTTCAGTTCTTAATTTCGATGTGCTTCAGGAACGTGCTTAGGCCAAAAAGCCAAAGCTCTGGTTTGCAGGTGGCGCAAATTTGAGCTTTCAAGATTGATATTTCTGCTCTCAAAGCTTCAATACCTACAAACGAGGTATCTATTTTGAAGTTAAATATCAAGGAACATTTTGAGAATGATTAGCCACTGATTAAAACTTAATTCACATCGACGGAGTCAAACAAATCTGTATACTTTTTTGGCGCACCTGGTATATTTAATAAAAATTCAAATGGCAATCTATTGCACAATGCCCAACTTAGATCTGAGCATTCAAAGTCAATCTCAATTACAGTAAAAACCCACGTATAAGAACCTAGTGGATTAAGAACCTACAGGCTGAAATTTTGCAATTAAACCCCAATTATATAAGAACCTATTCAGCCTGGAATTTGAAATAGGTTCTTATTTTTAGAGAGCATGGGGTCTTATTAAAAGCTTTTGAAAGATTTTATCTGGATTATATAAACATTTCGGATTCTTCCACAAATTTCAGTTTGGGAATATCTCATAAACTCAACTGATGTGAACTAGCAGTAAATAATAGGCCTGAAGTTTAAATCTGAAGAAAAGAAATTCCTGAAAGCCATGAATGAAATAAGAACCAATTTGAGAAACTGAACAGCCTCATTTCCCACTAAATACCCAAAACATAAGAACCTAGTTAGGCCGACTTGCAAAATTGTAGGTTCTTATACGCGGGTTTTCACTGTATGATGTCATGTGAGATTTGCAACAACATAAAGTTACTGATGCAAAATACTTAGATGGATTTTATTTGCGGAGATTTTCAAATGGCATCTAATTTGGGACAGGCTGTAGTTCATTCATTTCTTTATCTGCATATAGTGATTTCCTAATGTTATTTTCCTGACAAATGACAAACCTGAGAGGTCCATGAAAATAAAGAGCTGAACGCATTTTATCAAATAAGATCGTTAAACTTGCAGTTCAAATTCCAAAGAAATCAAGATTTTAAGAAATCTCCAGCAATTTGAAGCTCCATATTCGATACTCGTCCAAGACTTCTTGTTTCTTTGCAGGCTGAGGGAACTGCACTCTGAAATTGTTCCTTTACTCGCTGATAAGAAAAATCATGCGAACATAGCAAGGGTATCAGGTATATCGATACTCTTTGCTGATTTGCTGTGCCATGTGAAGGTATTATGTGTGTCTCGCTTTTAATTTCCTCTACATTCGTATGTTAGAGTCCTTTCAACTCTAAGGATTGACCCAATAGACGATTACGCTAAAGATGGTAGAGAGGCACTTTTGCCAAGATGCACTGCGTTCTTTAATCGAATTCCTATAGAATCGTTAAAGATTCGCAACTCGAACGCAATGCATCTTGGTAATAAGTTCCTCACCGCCATCTTTAGCGTAATCGTCTATTGAAATGCTTATTGCTTTGAAGACACGAGTCCTTGTTTCAAAGCTAAATTTTCTAAAATGTTCAGCTTTTGATCTTCATAACTCATATGAATTTGATACGTACAGGGAAGTTTAAATGTCCAATAGATCTTTTAGCTATTCTACGCACAGGAAACCCATGCGGTTGATTGAACGATAATAAGTTTAATTTTAAAATAGTTATAGTACTGCATTAGTGATTTCATATCGAATTATCGCATTTGAACAACCACGCAGTACAGAAGTCAATAAAGGAAACGCAACACAGCTGTGGAGAAGAACAACAAATAAGAAACAAAGGTATTACAATTAACTATTTTTAAATCTCAAACTTATTATCGTTCAATCAACCGTTTGGGTAGACTTGCCCCAAGTCTATTTCGTCAACTGTAATAAGTCTATTTGAAAGTATACTACGAAAGAACTAGGTACACTATTTCGTTTTTCCGTTTCCCTTCCCTTGTTGCAGTTTCGAAATAGACTTAGGGCAAGTCTACCGTTTGTGCTTCCTGTGTTCTACGCAAGAGGATACATTTTTTATTCTATTCTTCATTATTTGTATGCAATTTTATTCAGCTTGATAGCTTGATATTGAGTAGCGTTTAGGCCCTTATCATTTTCCTTCTTCATTACTTTTACATGACAGCCCCATTGATCGAGAAGACTGCCTTACAGTGTTCTGAATATTCAAAACTTCGACAAAACTCTACAAGTGTATGAAAATATTGCTTAACCTAGACTCTATTGTTGAAAAGCTAAAAGTTCTGCTGAACGTCAAGTCATGTAGAGTCTAAACATCTGTGTTTCAATTTCAAATTTATGTCCAAAATTTCTTGAGTTTCGAAGTAGACCTAGTCTGTTCAAATTTTGATGACAATTTTAAATGAGAATTCTTGCTTTGCTTTCAGCTGGGAAATGATCTCAACAAAGCATTCCTAAAAGCTGTTTTCAAGATAATTGAATTACTTCAAATTGAGCCAAATGAAAAGATGGTTGAAATATTGATCAAAGTACTGAAGGTAAGAAATCTGAATGTAATACACTATTTCTGCCAAATTTTTGCGAAAGTTTCTACTCAGATTCATACCAAATTTCCAAAAATACACCCATGTTATGCCAAAGTCCCAAAAAAATTAGCAACAAATCATTGCTTATACAATTTTACGAGAAAGCAAGACCCTTGTTCATACCAGATTAAAACAATATCAAAGTTCATACCAAAAATCTCAAAGGCTGTGGCACACCCCTAGTATCCATATGTATTAAATACACCCCTCCATGGGGTATATGTGATAAACATGAAATGCTAATCTCTTCCATTCGTTCAATTCATCCTTTCATTTCAATCCACTGCCCAAGCCCAAAATCCATTAAAAATCCTTGAAACTATTTTGCTTTTTGAGGGATTGAAATGCCCCTCGGCTCGGAAGGTACTTGATGTCTAATTTTTGGAAAGGCTTAAAAACTCTGGTTTGAAATGTTCACAAGAGGATAGAAAGTAACATCAACAGTTATTGTCGTCATGGAACTCACAAGAAACTCGTAAAAAGCTGTTAGAACCCAAATCTGATAAGTTCAAGAAACTTTCAGTACTAACTCAAATTCTCGGTTCTTTTAGAAACATATACCGTAAAAGCTCTATTAAGCCCCCGGGGGGCTTATTTAATTTTGGCCACTTTTTAGTTATTTTACACCACATTTTGCGGTTTAAACATACAATTTTATGAGTTAAATACATGAATTCAACACAGTTTTATCTCAAACCATATCAAAATTAACTTGCAAACTTATTAAGCTCAATAAATGGAAAATCTTTGGTAACCTCTGGAATTTTTTATATAAGTGGGGGGGGGCTTAATAGTGATGGGGGAGGGGCTTAATAGAGCTTTTGTTTTACGGTAAGTGTATGTAGGCTCAATGCTTCATCACCAGAAAGAAGAAGACCAACACCTCGAGCAATTTGTTATTCTAAAATAGAGAAAAGGTTTTGTTGAAGGTAAATTAAAGTTTTTAGCAGAAGCGCTGGGATCACAGCTAACAACTAATCGAGTCCATGCTTCCTTGCCGTGACGATGGTGTAGTTTAGGGTGGGGCTCGAACCATCGTTCTCTTAACTTTTCTGGCTTCAAAGATAGAATGCAACATCATTGTGCCAAGGCACCTTGAAAGTATAGTTTGGTTCAAGTTAGATGTCACGTGAAAATGCCTGCGAATAACAGCCATTGAAGAGTTTTTCGTGATTCCTTTTGGATTATTGCAAATCTCACGTGACACCTGACTTCAGAAATAGAATCTTTTAGCTGCATCTTTGCCTTTACAGCTTTCTGGGCCAACATTGGATGAGTATAAACGCAAAGGAGACGACGGCATTCCAGAGGTTGACCAGATGTTCAATTATCTACGCGATTTGTATGTGGGCAAAGAATGGTTGAAGGATTTAGATAAGTAAGTACAGTAAGTCTCCTCATTTAAGAAACTAATGTTTTACATCCTAAGCTGAAAAAGAAATTCTTATATCTATCGTGGTTCTTCATTTCGCAGGCTAAAAGTTTCTCGACTTTCTAATACCCCCTGCAATCTGCATCACAACAGTACAGAATCGTTCATATATATTTATATATATTACGCCTGACACAAGTGTACACAACAAGACATCGATGATTGCAAATTGAGTCTGTATGGCTAAAGAGAACTGTAAATTGGCTTGAGTACATCTTTAATATATGGAGTAGAAAACTAGAAACTCTTTGCTGAACTTGAGCCTCAAGCATTTCTTATAATCAAGAAGACTATAATTTTGCAGGAGCTTAAAAATGTTTTATTAGTGGTTTCCGAAATTCGGAATTCTGGGCCAGCTTTTAACTAAACGTATGAACTGTTCTTGCAGAGGAGCCTTGTTTTCAAACATGTTTGCTTCAACTTTATCACGGAGATGAGATCTTGACTTGCATTTTGCGACCTCTTATGTCCAAATTGGAAGAAATATAACAGAACATACTTCCTTAGTTGTTCAAGCACCTTATTTGTTGTTTTTGCACGATTTTGCCCTTTTTTGATACCCTTTGTTAATGCCTTATTTAATGGCGACTACGCCCACTTGTAACACGCTGATGATAGATCTTGGAAATTGATCCGAAACGTTCTGATATCAGTATGTCTTAGCCACTCGTTTACGTCTCTTGTACTTGTCACTTTTTTTTGTCAACTGGATTTGTCGTTAAAATGGAAATGCTGAAATAATTATAATACAACACAATGATTCTCTTTGTCGTCGTTCTTGCCCTCCGATTTATCGCAAGACTGCGTTTTCCACCTGATGTTTCAAATCTAAACATACACGATACCAACGATATACATAGATATACAATATACGATACACGTACACGATACACGATACGACTTGATAACGAGTATACGCTCGAAGCGTCGTGCTTTAACATCTCAGCTATTTTGGTACTAAAATCATTTATTTATTTTATTATCGTTCAATTGCTATAGTGCCACACGCAACGAACATATTTTTATTGAAATACATAGATACATGCCATTGATTCGTTGCTGCTGTAAGGTTTTAAAACACTGAGTTCTGTATTATTTTATTTATCATAGTGGGGATGATCTTCGTGAAAAGGTTTTTAAAGTCTACAAGCTTCATACGAGAGACTGGGATCGTTCTGTAAGTAAAGAAAATATTTGGTATGTTTTGAATTACAATTCCTTAAGAGCATTCAGCACATACATTTCGTTGTTAAGCAAATATAAAACTGACGGCTGGTTCCCACTGGATGATAAACTGTCATCGCCTTTCTGGTTGCCAATTTTTCAAATGCGATGAGAGCTCATCTTGCATTGGGGACGACACTTTACTGTGAAGCTTGATTTTCAGGACCGGTGTGAATCAGCCGTTACAATCAAAGGTCATTCCCAGTGCAAATTGAACTTTCTTTACATTTACAAAATTGGCAGTGAGGAAAGCATCTTCGCACATTGGGATCCAAACTTCAGTTTAAAATGTTGCTCGGTGATGATAGAATGGGGATGGCAGGACGATTCGCTACTCTGATGGAATGCTGGGACAATAACCTTGCAAACCAACATTGTTCTGGGGGTGAGGGGGTGTTTAAACCTAATCGCTGTGGTTAGAATTGCGGATTGTCAAGAAATGGCCTTAGTGTTCCAAGGACTTTTGGCAGGCATTGTAGATCGTCTCAAGCTTCCCAATTAGATATCCTATCAAAAAAAGGTTTGTATCAATGTATCAGTATTTTGTTGGAAGGCTCAGCAATCTCTTGAGATGTTGTTCCGTCAGTTTTCGCTTTCACCACTCTCCAAAAGGCAGCTTTAAACTATGCTGATCCTTCATTTCTCAGTGAAAAAAGAACTATGGCCATTTAACTAAAATGTGATTACCAAAGCGACTTGGGAACATGACATTTTGAATTGAGAGTTCGGTTGCTTTTAACGCGTTTCTTACAAAGAAAGACGTGTACCGCTGTTATATCGTTATGATATTGTGTATGTTTATTTTGGAATAACTTTATATCAAAGGATTATGTATTTACTTGCAGCAATTTGTAGCAAGTGAAACTCCATTGCCATTCAAGAAGCCAAGAGCTCCTAAAACGCCAAAAAGCCGAACGAGTTCAATTTCAGATGTCAGTGAAGGAATACCAGGTGAGATAGCAAGTAGATAATTTTTACAGAGCTCTTATTTGCCCGCTAGGCAATTTTGATTTTGCAAGGAATAATTCATCAAAGAAGTTGTACGAAAGAAATGAATTAACCTGTTTGATAAAAATTTTAAAATTCTTTTTGTTTTTCTCTTTTTTCATTCACTCCTTTATTTTCAGTAGGCTGCAAGGATTTCTATCTATTTAAAGCCAATTTAGGCCTTCTACGCATCTCGCATCTAGGCATGGGACCACTGTATTTTAACGTCCCTTTCGAATGACGGAGAAGTGAGTTGCTTTGTCAGGCATTCGAAAGGTCAACCTTTTGGATTTTGAAATCACGCGACCAAGCTAAAGTTTAGTTTCCTAACGGAAACTGCATAAGCCGCTCGACCATTTCACCCCGCAAATAGAGCTCTGAAGATAAGAAAGATGACAAATGAAAGGTCTTGGGCTAAACCAGTGAAAATAGTATTTGATCGACAAATCCAAATTACTAGTAGTGACAAATTAGTAATACATTATTACTAATTTGTCACTATTACTAATTTGGATTTGTCGATCAACTACTATTTTCACTGGTTTAGTCCAAGTCTTTTCATTTGTCATCTTGCTCAACTAATGTGAAAATATTTGTCGTTACACTGACAACAAAAATCATCATCAGACTGCGATTTCCCAAGAAAAGAAAGAGTTGTGCCTGTTCTGAAAAGTTTAAAGGAAATTGGCCTGAAAGGCAAAGTTTTTGATCGACATATATTACTACGAAAGACAGGCAAACACGAAGAATGCTAATGGCGAGCGGAATTCACTTGGTTCTCTCAAATGGGTCTGTGATTGTGTCGAAGTTTTGCGGCAACAGTACACCTGGCTAAATTCTTGTGGGAAGTTAGAATAACCTCAAATCGAATAGTGTTTTAGTGAAACAGGGAAATTCGTAGTCCCAGACACTTCCAAGACAATGAAAATATTTGTGAGAAGAAATCAAAGTGTAAGAATTGGTCACAGATTATATCGAATTTTAACTTAATGAAAAATAATGAGAAATTATATGAAAAGACAAAGCAAGGAAGCCACCTGGTGACTTTCTTCTCTTTTTCAAAGCGCTACATACTTTTGTTGCTAGACTCTGCCATAGAACTTGAAAAACAAGGCAGATGGCTGAAAGATAAGGAAGACTTGAAATTTCTCACATCGGTATTTTTGCTGTGGATACCTAAGCAAGCTCACAATCTTTTGCTTTCCCTGTGTTGTTGAAACTGAATGTGAATATTAATGGTTTAGGAAAAACATTGGAGCACATGTATGAGCTGCAAGTCTTGGGGAGTAATTTTTGGTAGATAGATGAATGCCAAGCTTTACAAAAATATAAAAAAGCCGAATCAACAAATTAGTTCAAAATTCAAATTCTCCAAGCCAGTTTGACTGAAAAAAGCCAGAATCGTTCAATTCGAAGCATTTCAAAATCGTTTATTTCCATTTTAAAGTCTTTTCGCATCTAAATTCCCGTTGACTTCATTCATTGGAAAGATGTGTGACGTAATTTAACAAGATCATTAAATATTATTGGAGCTCCAAGGGAGATTCTGAAGGAAGATAGCAAATCAACTGTGTGAACCTAAGCTTTAGCTTATAATATATGAGCTTTAAACGGATTATGAAATTTTCGAATACAGATTTATTTTATTGAATGTACATGTATGATTTCAAATGTGCTGCTGAACTTTACATTTTAACCCCTGTGGAGTTATATAATATAATGATAAACAGTATGGAATGACGGCTTTTAGTTCAAAATCCTGACCTCTTGGGGCCCAAGGAGTTTAATTTATCATTTAAAGACTGCGTAGTTAATGAAATCGACTCTTTTTCAAAACAAGAATGGGCCTTTCTATGATTATCAATGGGCACTGATTTCTGAAGTGGAAATATTTAGGTTATGACACCCCAGGAAATTGGTCATTTTTATTGGGTTTAACCGAGAAGTGATGGTCGCTCCGGGTGCATTGCAGTTGAAAATATGATTTTTGAACACCAGATAACCTTTCCTTCCGTGATGAGTATTTTTGCTTCGTAGACTGGAATGAATACTGTGGGGCAGACGATTTTGACCAAGAGTAAGTTCTGCTTTTTCTCTTATGAATTTCCTATTGCCAAGATGTGCAACAGCTACTTGTGCAGAAATATTGACAGTTGACTATTGTCTGTCTCAAATTATTTATCATGTGAAAATGTCCGCGAATAAACATGAGTAAAGTGTTTTGCATGATTGTTATTGGTTGGTAGTTTTTCTCAAGATCACACATTAAAGGTATACAAGTAAATAAAGTAAAATATAAACACTTCGATGCGAATGCACGACGTTTCTAGCATAGCCTATTATCAAGCCCTAGTTGTTAGCGTTGGCTTGATAACGGGCTATGCTCGAAACGTCGTGCTTATTTCAATTCGCATCAAAGTGCAAAAATATTTTACTTTATTTGCTTGTTTATATTTGTACAATTGCACTACTTGCAATGAGAAGATTTTTTTCATCATACATTAAAGGGTCTCTTCCGACCAGCATGCCTTGCGCGTGCCATCTCTTGGTTGCCCTTTGTCGTCGCCATTTTCATGCACGTGTAAGGCATGCTGATTGAAACATCTGTAATCACCATTGTTCTAGGCATGTGTCAATTTTCTACTGCAGTTTGTGTGATGGCTTCACCCAAGCTACCAAAAAGGACCAGCAAAAATCTGCTATTTATCCGATCAATCATAGAAGATGGAACGCAATGAATCTTGGTAAAAACTTCCTCACCGACATCTTTCGGGTAATCTGTTGTGATAACCCTATAGACACAACTCTTGTACATGTTTCCCCATGTTTAACGTTACATATATTTGATGCTGTTGTTGTTGCATGCTTATGATCGTTTTGTTTTATTTCTTTCTAGGGAAGAATACGATGATGAATATGAAAAATTCCTGCGAGAATCAGGTCAACTGTAAAAGCACGCAGATATGACGCGGGACAGCGCATGGCACAGGTAGATACCCTTTCACAGCGACTTTAGTGTTCTGCATTGAATATATCTACCTCCTGTTGTTCCCTCGATATACGGTTGTCGCGTTGACTGAATTCACTAAGGTGTCATGTTATTGAGACGCAGCTGAATTAAGGAGGGGATGTTCTAGGGGGTGGGCCAAAAATGTAACCCCCAAGATAAATAATTTTGAAGAAGCTTTCTGAATGCAATATTTTTATGAATTTGATGTGGCACAAAGCGCAGTGTAAACTATACCTATTGAGTGAAATCATTTCATTGTCAGCTGTATTTAGAGAGACTGAGACTGCGTTCACACGATGCTGGCACATTTTGAAAACGGTGAAAAATGTGACGGTAGCAAAATTTGAGCTAGCGTTCACACGATAACGCTCCACGAAAACGCAAGCTCCACGAGAACGAGGCTGGATTTTCGCGCCAAAGCCAATCAGCCTCATTTTGAAAACGTTGAAAGATGTTCTGTTTTCATCATTTTGGAGTGTCCACACGATGCCATTTTCAAAATGTGCCGGTTAGAGTTGCGTTTTCAAAATCTACCGTTTTCAAAATCTGCCGGCAAAAAATGTGCCGTTTGCGTGTGAACGGGAGGCCTATCCGGCACATTTTCACCGTTTTCAAAATGTGTCGGCATCTTGTGAACGCAGTCTGAGTAAACATCTTTTTGAAAACCTTATCTCTCTGTCATTACTGTTGATAATGAACTGACTCTTATTCAGTGGGTGTGTTTTATGTTGTGATTAGTGCAATACAAATATCGTCAAAATTTTTTATTCAGAAAGTTTTAACAATTTCCTTTACCTTGAGGGTTACAGTAAATACCCGCACATAAGAACCTTCATCTGTTAAGAACCTACAGCCTGAAATAATATATTTTGTACCCAATAAATAAGAACCATTTCAGGCTGATATCTAAACTATAGGTTATTAATAAAGGGTCTTATTCATTCATTGGGAAATAAATGCAACATTTTTGCCAATCAACCTCTTTCGTGAACTCCAAAACATTTCTTACAGAACTGTGATAGGCAGGGCATGCAGGGGTAAATTGGGTAAGATTGGGTTGAAATGGATAGGGTCAAGAGTGCAAATAAGTTTGGCTAAGATTTAGATTCACATATTCTCCTATCTTAAGAACCTACACCCTGATTACTAGATGTGCCTCATTGCATAAGAACCTAAACAGGCTGAGTTCAAAATCTTAGCTTCTTATGTGCGGGTTTTTACTGTACTATTTTTGGCCCACCCTTTATGATTTGAAAAGTACATCACTTAATACCTCTCTCCAAGAGAGTTATACGTTCTTTTTGAGCACATCTTTTACTTTATCATTAATAGATATAACTTTTCCTCCAAATCAGAGAGCAAGTTTCCATGCTGGGATTTGGCATACGCTTTGTAAATATTAGTTCTGTTCAATTTTTTCTGTTGCATTACGTTTGATCTTGGTAGGCAAATCGTTTAGAAGCGCAGCTTTGCAATCGTACGGTCCTCGAGCCCCCATAAGGCTAATTTTCAATCAATTGAATTTTCAGAGCAGGAGCGGGTGAGATTTTCATGACCATAATAATAATATTGATGAACTTCATATTTACAGTTTGTAGAATAAAGAATAGCCAGCAAGGTAATAAATTCAACATTTTTAATAACAGCAAAACCATTACATTTACATTTAACAGCATAATTTGCAATTGCATCCTTCCCCGTCCTATGTTTTGATATTTTTACAAAAAGAAGAGATGGTATTGCTGCTCTTTATATGCTGTTCCAGAGTATATCATCAATAGTAAACAATAGTCAGCAATCCAACAGAGTATATCAATCCATAGTAAACATATTGAATTCATGTGACAGGCCACTGTTGTGCTTGGAAGTAAAACTGTTTCATTTATTATGAGATTGTACCTCACCAAAAGTCACGCAGGGCTACCATGAGATCCAGAGCTAACGAAAAAATGATATGTAAAAAAGGCAACTTATAAATAGGATCTGGTACCCAGGGTACTCGGAAACAAATTGTTATTAATTTCAGAGCGACAGTTTTCTCAAATGGACTTCCTGTTTGCTTGGAAATTTCTACTGATTCGAAACATGCCTGTAATTCTAATATCATGTAGGTTTGATACGTCCAATCAGGGAAACTATGGCCCTCTTTCTTGTGACAAGGCACTTAAACGTAATGATGGTTTTCTTACTACGCTACAGTTGTTATTTTTGAAAGTAAGTTACGATTTGTGTTGCATCGTTGAAAACGAAAAAAAATGTTAAACGATGTAAGACAAAATCGGAATGCTGTAAAATACGAATTGAAGTAGGCATGGGCGAGGCCTAAGTGCTTCATTCAGTTTTTGTAATCCATTTTTAAAAGAAAAAAGGGGTCATGGCATTGCAGTAACTCTAATGCCGGATGGCCCAAAAATTTCCTCTATTTGGGTGGCTAGTGTGAAGAATCCATTAGCTATTTTGTCACCAAAAATGCACTCAAGTACGTTTAAAAGGCCAACTTAAATTTCGAGATATCATTCCATCTTCTGGGACAATTTTTACGCATCGCAGTATCGAAAGTAGGATTTCCTTGTTGTTTCTGCTTTCACATCAACTCATGGCACAACGTTGTTACCCAAGAAGGTTATCTGATATTCTAGATTTCTGAGTTAGCTTGTTGACAGCACTCGGGTGTAATTTTGTTGGCAAACTACCCAATGCCTTGTCCACAGTGGCCCGCCAAATGCTTGGGTGTAGTTTTGAGTTTACTCGGGTTCAATTATGTTGGTAAACTACGTAATACCTTGTCCACAGTGGCCCTCCAAGCAGGGTATCTGTTTTGGCCACCTGGTAGAAATAGCAAGTATCGACGAGACCGTTTTAGTGAAATTTCGACACTAAATTTAAAGATTGCTACCGTCACTAATAAATGATATACTGTATAACTGTGAAAAATATTAGCTAAATTTCTAGACAATAAGAGCTCTATGTTGTAAATAACAGATACGTTTTGTTGATTTTCTAAGAGTCATGAGTTGTTTAACGTTTTATGAATCAAAGTTATGCAAGCAAAAACGAAAATTGACAAAAAATTGTAGTAGACAGTATCAAATGTAATGGTGTTAGTGATGTTAGTGACCTATGAATTGTGGTTTATAGATAAAGCATGTTTTGTAGTACAGCCAGCCATCTTTTTCTTGTCAAGATAGTACTCAAGCTCAAGACCAACTAAAGTAAAAAAAAAACATTGGAACCTTGAGAGTAGACTTACTCCATGGTCTCTTATTGGTCCAGTCAATATGTCACTTGACTGGCTTGATTTGGCCTCAAAGAGAGGATTGGGGGAAGTAAAGCCATTAAAAATGTCGCAATGTTTGTTTGAACTAACAAGTTTGAAAGCTGATCAAATCATTTTTTAATCTTCTTGGATATGTAAGCGAACGTCTGCCGAAGGTGTTGTGGCGCAGTGGTATAATCCTCTGACTCTGCAGCCAGAACAGTCAGGCGGACAGGGCTCGATACCTGGTAAAGCCTCCACCACTTGAGCGTCATGATAAGGGGCCGCGGACTTAGTTCAGTTCAGTTCCTTTACTTTCAAAACTCGATTAGCGCTGAGCTACTTTCTGTGATCCCAGCGCTTGGCGGTAACGACCGCAACTTCACCTTCACCTACGTGGAAATATTTTGCTTCTACCGGGTGGCCCACAATGATGTATTATTGTTTGATTGCTGATAAGTCCATAACCAATGGACCGATTTTCAAAAATTTTATTTTAACCGATTGCCGAAAGGCTAAATTGTATTTGAGGATGTTGGTTGTGGTTTAGACCGATGTCTTCATGTCGAAAAGTAGATCAATTAACCTGCTCATATTCAAACCTTGGATGGCATGAAAAAGAAACGGCCTTCTTTCCCAGTCAAAAGTTTAGATGTGATGCAAATGGCTGAACTTGTATGTCGTTCAGAGAATATCTGTCGTTTAGAGATTACCAATTCAGTTAATACTGAGTTCAGAGAATACGAATGCGAGGTCAACCTTTTGTCTCACATCTAAAATGTTGATTGGAAAATAGGCGGTTTCTTTCTCATGCCATTTAAGAATTGAATTTGAGCAAGTTTATCGATCTTCTTTTCGACATGAATACGCTGTGGTAAGACTACAAACAACATCTTAAAATACAATTTAGCCTTTAGGCAGTCAAATAAAACATAGTTTTTGAAAATCATTTCATTGGTTATGGACATGTAAGCAATCAAACAGTAATACATCATTTTGGGGCACCCGGTATATTTCTTCCCAGCATCCGACGGTAGTTTGAAGACACTGAGAAGCTAAGCTTAACAAAGCAGTGCCCTAATCCTTCCAGCATAGGTTCCAAATCTTTTTCTCGGCGTAAAAAGGTGGGTGTAAAATTCAATGACCTATTTCTTCTGATTGAATGGCTCTAAAGAAACTTTAGATACTTATCTATAATTCTACCGTTGGACATTTCAAAACTTTTGAATATTTTTGGAAATTACGGTGTATCTTACATTTCAACTCATTTGAGGATGTGACGTCATCAAATTTCCAAATCATAAACCAGATGCGTGACAGACTTTTGCTTGATACCATATTGTAGGCATTCATAAGCTAAGGTGTTCTTTGAAGGTACGTCATGCTACGTCTAACAGTTTAGAAATTACGATAGCTTTAAGTTTTTTTGAAAATTTTTCTTGAATTCTCGAAAAAGAAGAAAAAAATTCTACTTCTGAAAATATTGAAGATTTCAGAAAAGTCCAACGGTAGAATTATAGAGAAATAGCTCAAGTTTCTTTGAAGTCATTCAGTTCAAAGAAATAGGTCACTCAATTTTACACCAGCCTTTTTAAAGATTTGGAACCTATGCTGATCCTTCCTCGTAATGTGACCACACCTCGTGATTCTTTCAGCCTGGAAATACAGAGATTTGGCGAGTTGGCTACTCTCCCTCTTCTAATTAAAAGGTTTGGCAGGGTGGGACTCGAACCACAAACTCTCAGATTGGTAGCAAAAGTTCATCATCATCGTCATCATCATTTATTTATTTACAAAGTAGGCGGAAACAAAAACATAGCTAAAATTACAGCGAATTAAGGCCTACTTATTTACAAAATTTACAAGTCTAATCTAAAAATAACATGTATATGTATATGTATAATTACAGGAACTTTGATAACTATCCTGTTATGAACCCAACCTGTTGTACATATGTTTTGCAATGCCTACAGCATGGAGCATTGCGGACACCTTTATTTTGTAGGAAATTTTGAAGGAAATTTTTATTCGATACCACTACCTTAAGTCTTCTGCGGAGGAGCATTGCTCGCGAAGTGAGCTACCTCTTCGAAGGAGCGAGCGAGACGCTAGCTCGCTCCTTCGGAGAGGTAGCTCGCGAAGCGAGCAATGCTCCTCCGCAGAGGACTTAAGGTAGTAGTATCGAATAAAAATTTCCTACAAAATAAAGGTGTCCGCAATGCTCCATGCCTACAGTTGCATTTATCCCCATTCCAGCACCTTATTTGCTTTCTGAAAATTTGAAGGGTGCTGTCTTGGAGTCTTTTATCTCGTGTGGTAGCAGCTGCCACATTCTAAATTGAGGGTGCTATCACTGAGCTATCCCCGCTCATCAAACGCTAACATGAAAACATGAAATTGCCTTCCATTAGATCCAAGGAAGATTTTACGCATTACCATACTCGACTAGCGCTGTCATTCATTCGAAAACATTCACGATTTTATTTTTAAAGAGCTAGTGAACTTCTCACGTTGAGTTTTTTTCTTTCTCAGCTTTGCATTAAGAGTTAAAAATCACTTCATCATTTGCGCCGCTTAAAAGAATTAGAAGAGCTCAACTGAAAAACCACTGCTTCTAGTTTGTTTTCGTAGATTAAACAGTTGTGATTCATTGATAATTCCTCTAGGTTTTCAGACTACCGGCAGTTTGAGCCGTTTTCTTCAGTTAGACGAGTTGTGAGAATACCCGCTAGCGGTTGTTCATTTTGCACATTCTTAGTTTAATAAGTTACAGTTTTCGCGTATTTTTACTGTAAATTGATTTCTTGATCAGAGAGCGTGCTGATTTAGCTTAAGACACACTTGTTTCTTTACATCTTGCGACGAAGGCATGCAGAAAGGTGCGACGGAAAATCTTGGATACGTCGCCATAATCTTGACTTTTGCATGCTATTAGACATGGATTTTCGGATTAGGCGTATGTTCAAGTTACAGTCACGATTAAACTTGATCAAGCTACATTTTCTCCACAGTTCATGCAGCTTGACGAGAAAATGTGTCTAGCAACTTCAAAATTAGACTAAATAGCCTCAATCTTTGTGCTCATTGGTCAGCTGTAAATCCCTTGTGTGCCATAAATTCAGTCAAGCATGCTCTCGGTTCATGATAGCTCTTTTTCGTTACTACTGATGGGAGATTGATAGCGAGTTGATTCCAAAAATGCTTCTGGAACATTCTTTTGAAATGATTAGGCCTGGTTTATTATCTACCTCTGGTCAAGGTAGCGATGACCACCTTTGTTCAGACAGATTGCAGCTATAATTCCTCTGTGCTTGTATCGCTTTGTCATATATTATATAAGATACTTTAGACGCTTGGCTTGTTATTGGCGTGTCACTATCATTGGTTGTTTTGCGTTGAGAACGGTTTAAACTGAATTTACCAGTGACGCAGTTCAGTAAAACCAATCTCCATCTTTCTCTTATCTTCTTCTGTTGTGTCTGATAGTCCAGTGTCCGCAAGCTATTTGGGCTATGTGGTTTAGAAGCGAATTCGATTATTTGCTATAAGAACGTGATTCATTTTGACAAGTGGAAGTTTGGTTAGAATTGCCGGCCAGTTCACTGGGAAACGAGATCAAAGCAAGTTGCAGGAGTGCAAGAAATCTGAAGAGCTGGCCATCCTTTGCAATTGGCAGGAGTGCATGACTTACCCATGAAGTGAAGTGGAAACAGTCGTAACAGAAGAAAAGAGTTTTTGATAGTAAGTGGCTTTTGCCAAGGAGTTTTCTTTCATGTAGATGCATTTTAATGTTGCCGTAAGCAAATTATGGCTTGAAAAAACGTGTTTTGAGCAATGGTATTTAAACCATGGGTATTGTGGACACGATTTGTGTCGATCTTGTCCACAATATCTTGCCTAAATGTTACTAAATGAATAAATGTAGTTCGTTACCTTGCTTGTATTCATTTCATGAGTATCTCATGAGTCGTTCGAGGGCTGCGACGATCTAGGAACTAGCTCTCAGGCGATAAATTTCAGAGCGCGGAAATGTTCGAACCTTATATTAGACAGTTGAAAGTAAGCAAGAATGGCTGCCGAAGCCAAAGAGCAGAGATACTCATGAAATGAAGACAAGCAAGGTAATGAACTACATTTATTCATTTAGTAACATTTAGGCCAGGTATTGTGGACGCGATTGACAGAAATCGTGTCCACAATACCCATGGTCTAACCACCCTTGATATTAGGCCGTTCCCCTCGCTGAACAGCCAGCCGAATTCATTTGCCAAATAACTGATGTCCAGAATAGCAATATCAGAATACTTATATCGCAGATAAAACCCGGGGGGGGGGGTACTTAGTATATTTTGTCGTATTTTGTTGACGGGATGTGCGCTCCTATCCGGGTATCGTTTTCGACTCTCTTTTCTAACGCCGGGTATCAAAAGAAGGCAAGTTTTCTAAAGCCAGTTGTCAAAAGTGTGATTTCATTATTTTTCGACAAATTTTTACGTTTTGGAGTATACTTCTCGCCGATTTTTCTAAAGCCGTCTATCATTTCGAGGGAAACATTCTAAAGCCGGGTGAAAAAAATTTTCTTGGAGTGCACACCCCCGTACAATTGAAAGTCAAGTACCCCCTCCCCCCCTGGAGATAAAATTTCCCTCCGGTAGAACTCGGCTGGAAAAGAACTGATCAACTCGGACGATCCATCATTTGTGTCTTGTGCCCCTGTGCTTGCAAGTCGTTTTGCTTCGCACTCTTTGCAATGTTTTCCTAAGGCAAAAAATTGGTTTTCCTGGTTTTGAACAGTTGTTCCTGAGTCCATGTTGATGTAATGGGTGGTTGGTGTTGAAGATGTGCAACGAAGCAAACAGCTTTTGTTGTAAGTCTTTTCTTTTTCATTTTCTTTTATTTTTTCTTTCATGTTAAGATCATTTATGCACGGTAGCTCAGTATGACTGATTTTTCAGGGGGCCGTGACTGACCTTAAACCTATCATTTCTTTCATGGGGACAATTGTTTGTAGCTCAGTTCATTAATACAGCTCAATTTGAGTTTTGCACAAATATGCGGATATTTAGTCTTGCATTTTATAGGAACTCATTGTTTTCCTCTGCAGCTGTCTGCCTTTTCAAAAATTATTAAGAGTTCAGAAAACTGTTAGATCCATTTTGCAGCCTAATTTTATTACATGAACCTAAGAAGTGGCTTATTTTGACTTTGCAGTTTATTAGCAACTGTTGAAAACAGATGTTTCCTACTGTCAAATAACAGTAGTATTGTTCGAAATTGGGATGTTAGGGCATGCACTTTTAATTGCTGTAAGGTCTCTTGACAACATTAGATAACGGCAAGCCTAATTTTGTACATGAACCTAATTAGTATCTGTTATTTTGACTTGCAATTTATTAACAACCGTTGAAAACAGATGCTTGTTTTGTATCCTGAAATGGCAATTGAATTTTGCGAAATTGGGGTGCTAAGGTGTATAGTGTTAATTACTATAAGGCCAACTGTCAAGTTAATATTACGACGTATATGGGAAAATGAAATTAGCGCGAAACCCTCAATTATGAACAACTGTTTAAGACTGCCCCATCCGCTGTGTGGTATGTGGTATTTGGTCCCGGGGGGGGGGGCACTTCACTATAAATTTATACAGGGGTGTGCGCCGCCAGGATTTCTGTTATGACTCAATCCCAGAATTTTGGTCAGATATTGATACCCAATCCCAGAATTTTGAAGCAGTAGCAAAGAACAATTCAACGTTAAAAAGCATTCAATTTCAATTCAATTTCATTCAATTTCAACGGATTTCCTCTCAGTTATGGTCACAAGCAGAACAAATTTGTTCTGAATTATTGGGGGACATTCAACACCCATTACCAGAATTTTTAGTACAACAGTTAACCCCAATCCCTGAAAGTTCCAAGTGAAAGTATACCCCAATCACAGAAAATTTCCAGTAAAAGTATACCCCATTCCCAGAATTTTCAGGCCAAAAACTACCCAAAACTGGCGCACATCCCCGTCTGACCCAATAGTGAAGTAACCCCCCCCCGGGTATTTGGTATATGGTTAAGTTAAATGGTAGACTATTTGAATAAAATGTCTGTGATGGCTAGTCGGATTTTGTCTCTGTTGTTGTTGGGGAGACGAGATACGCTTTGCCCGAGGAAATTTATGTGTCCCCTTGCAGTCCGCCCGTCAGAGCTTCAACCCCCCCCCCCCTCCCAACAAGTTGTGTCTCGTTCACTGCCATCTTGGTCACTTTTTCCACCACAACATAGCATTGCTTCGGTTTCCTGTACCTAATTTAAGTGCCAAGAAGTGTTGATAAATGCTTATGTCTCGTTCAATTCTTACCCTGACCATCCCCCCCCCCCCGGGACACCCTCGGGCATTTGCACAACAAATTTTCCCGGCCCCCGGGCATTTGACCGTACATTTTTCCCCGGCCCCCGGGCATTTGAGTAGCATTTGGCAAGAACGAGAGCTTTTGCTTATACAGTGACTGGGAATATAGCATTTTTTCAGTGCCCGGCCCCCGGGCATTTGACCATCAATTTTTCCCCGGCCCCCGGGCATTTGAGCAAGGAATTTTTGTTGACCCCCGGGCTGCCCGGGGGGGGGGATGGTCAGGGTAGGAATTGAACGCGACATTAGTCTTTCTGTTATGTAATCTGTACACGTGATAGCCTGGGGCAACTGTTGCAACCAAGCACGATCAAAAGCGCGGGCCGTACCAAGGGCGCCTACCTTGTAGGAAGTGTGTTTATTCCCAGTACCGTACCCGTGACCCAGTTCACAGAGTAATTGGTGTCCTATGACCCAGTCCTAATCGTCTCTGTTACATCTTGCTCACTGCCATCTTTCTTTGTCATCGCTTTCACCACAGCCTTGCCTTGGATTCATGACCTGTTCGCTTGCGCTTTTGAACTAAAAGATCTGGCAAGTTCTTGAATCACTCACGTGACTGGTTATTGCAAAGCAGCTGCAGTTGCTGGGATTTACCAACAAACGTTTATTTTCTCTTGAGGTAGTAGATCTTGTTTAGTCTCACAAGGATCCGAAACACTTAGAGTTGCGGTCTTTGGAAAGGCAAGTTCTTGTGGATCCTTCGTAATCTGATTGATAATGTAACTTGCTTTTATCAACGGAAAACACGCTCCACTGCTAAAGATGATATAAGACATAGTATACTACTTGGTCATGTTTTCAATTATATAGAGTTTGGAGATATTTCATGTCATTTGAAAAGTGGATTTCTATATTTTCAGGTATGTTGAATGTGTTACACTCGTTGTTCTAATAATCCAAGTTATAAAAAGATAGGTCTTAGATTCTGTAAGGTTAAGATCTTTGCATGCCAGGACTAGATTCTAAGAAGCTGCTAACAAATTCTGTTTGTATATTTGTTTCACAATGTTGAATCTAGCATATTTTATGTACGTGTGATCAAGATTGCAATGCTTGTATCTCTTGCAAGAGACTCTTTATAAGAGACTCAATTCTCAAATCACTGCAATTTAACGCCAAGAAACAGAGGTATAGCGATCTAATCAAAACATTTCACAAAAGACTGACATGCACCATTTATAAAGGGGTGCAAATGGAATGCAGAGGCTCAGCGAAGCCGCGCCTAGCATGTCTAGTCCCTCGAGAAATTTTGAATACTCAAATAATGAGAATTTTAACAACATTAATCACTGAGTCGAATACTTAATTAAGGTTATTAAAGCTCTTTGTGCAAAATGAATGTACAATTTCATGTAAGAATGGTGCAACTAACAGCATGCATGTTACAGGGGTGGTCAAGAACTGTAAATTTCTTAAACCCACCGGCCACCTTGTCCTTGGAACAACAATCAAATAAACCAACCAGCTTGTTGCTGAGGTTCATGAAGAAACGTGAGAACAACCAAGTTGTTTTAAACTTGCCCCAAGTCTATTTCGTCAACTGTAATAAGTCTATCTGAAAGGAAACTACGAAACATATTTCGTATTTCCCTTTTCAATTTTTTTTTGACAGAATTCAATTTCTTTGACGAAATAGACTTGGGGCAAGTCTAAGGTTTTTTTACATAGCTGGTGGTCGGCATAAAGTTTCAGGTGTTCTAGCAGAATTTCGGATACTGTTCGGTTAATTCCTAAATATCTTATAGTTTTTGACATCCATTTGACATAACATATGTCCTTGAAATTTCCAGAGAAGTTACTCTTGCCGAATTTTGGGTGCAATGTTGTCACCTCTTTGCCAAATATTCCTTAAAATTTTACTAATTGTGAAATATGTGTTTTGAGTTAATTGATATTACCTCTACCCTTTGTATTAGCTGGATTCCACCCAGTTTCAAGCAATAATTTCAATATTGTCCATGAAATTAGTATACGAAGAAAAAGCAAAACCACTTGGAAAAAATAATGTCGTTGACGTCAGTGCCCGCGCATATTCGGAAGTCAAAATTAGACGTCCATGACCTGGTATATTCAAAATTGAAAATCAAATTTCCTCGAAGCCTGTGAGCTCTTAAGTCAATGTGCCCTCGTATATTTGAAATCTAAAATCTAGTTTCCTTTTTTGATCTTGTATAATTGAAATTGAAAAGCTAATTTCCTATGAGGTCAGGGCCCTTGTATATTTGAAATGGAAAATCGAGTTTCCTCTGAAGTCAGAGACCTCATATGTTCGAAATTGGAAAGCAAACATCCATGACCTGGTGTATTTGAAATTGAAATTGAAAGTCCTTTAAAGTCTGCGGACTCATTTGAAACTGAAATCAAATTCCATCTTAGGTCTGCTGTCGTATGGTTTAAAAGGAAAATCGAATTTCTTCTGAAGTGGGAAATAAAGTTATACTTATTGCTATTGCAATGATCGCAATACCAAATTATAACTCGTTCATTAGTATTTGATCCAGTAGAGCTTTTCCCTTGATCTGTGATAAGGAAGAAACCACGCTGCTCATTCTACCATAATTAGTCCAATACCCAATTCGCACTTGCAAGTTAAACCAGCTTGCCCCATTCACATTGCAAGTTAAACCAGCTGAAACTAAATCAGATTATCGAATGAAGTCTCTGAATTGGTCAATCCAACAGATCGAATTCATTTGATTGGTTAAAATTTAACCTGGTTTAGATCAAACTAGTTTAACAGTGTCAATGTGAATGCAGTATTTGTCAGTGTGAAGAAGAGCGCCTACCTTGTAGGAACTGTATTTATTCCCAGTACTGTAGAGTAATTGGTGTCCTGTGACCCAGTACACAGAGTATCCAAGTACTGTAGAGTCAGTCCTGTCAAGGTCAAGATGACGTATGAATAACTTTGTGGTTTCAAATTCCGGTGTTGATGTAATGCGAGATCAACTGTTATGCGAGTTGGCCACAGGGAACCAGACAGCGTGATTTTTGATTGGTCCAACACGTTAGACGTTAGAAATTGAAAATCCTCCACAGATTAACAGGACTGGGTCACAGGACACCAATTACTCTGTGTACTGGGTCACTTTGTGTACTGGGTCGCCAACCAGAGAAGCAGTGGATTAATAACATAGAAGAGTAGTCAATGCTGGAGCTTGGTGAACTTATGCAAAAAGCGACAGACATAGAGCAGTGGAGGCCGATTTTGAGGAAAGTATCTATATGCCCGTACGGTCGCGAGATTTTGGGTTGATGAAAATAATGAGGATTATTATTATTGTGATTAGCATTTTAAGCGGCTTCGTCGTGGCTTTAGTTCCAATAATGGCACAGATAATACCTCATTTCCACTTATAAGTGAGCCACTTATAAATTAATGGCACGGATAATACCTCGTTTCCACTTATAAGAATCTAAAACTTGTTGCTAATCATCTTCTACTTTCAACATGCGGTAATATTTAAAACTTCTTACTTTTCTCAATTTGACCAGTAAAATTCTTAGTCATTTTGAGCGAGCAACTGTCGGAGAATTGACACTCAATGTTCTTAAAATTGATTCAAACGATTAGCGAACTCTAAGTTCCAAACACAGATGCCGAAATATGCAGTTCCTTTAACCGCGAACATTTGCCGACTGATAACGAGGAGCAATCTCTAGTGCAGTTGTGTTTGTGAAGGAATCCTTCCTCGATATGATACTCTATGGAGTGTAAGCATATGCGTATGAGACAGGGGACTGGGGGGCTACAACCCCTCCCCCCCAACATTGGAAAAATTTGCAAACCATAATCGGGCAAACGTTCGCCTATAGTAAACCATTGATTTTTTATCGGGTATAGTCCCCAGATTGTGTTTCCCCGTACGCTTAATTTTCAGTGTTTTTGCCAGTAGGAATTTTGACAACTAACTTTTAGTATCTAGCGTGACAGGTTAACTAAAGAATATAAATTCATTTGAACTTACCTGATGAACATTAAGAATGTTGAAGAACGTCCAAACTCACCCACCGATAGGAAAGTGCAAATTGTGAGCGCTGAAACTGTTCATTCGTTTCAGAGGATGAGTGAAAATCAACATTAAAACGAAACTAAAGATGGACTTAACGTAATTTGTTTCATTAATCAAGTAAAACTTAATGAATGTTAGTAAATTTGGGGAAGGCTTTTATGCTCGTACAAGGCTTGTATTGAAGGTTCGGAGAAGGAATATTTTCGTTAAAAGAGGGGTTCTAGAGAAAGAATATTTTTGACAAAATTGCCTGTAAGTTGAAAATGCTGCAACCGATTTTCACCAACTAAATTTTAGTATCTAGATTTATATGTTAGCTACACATTCCTCATCAGTTTTAATAAATATGGTGGATACTTACAAAACTACAGGTTCACAAACGTAAGCTGAGATGGTAACTGAAATACTAAAAACTAGCAAGATGATGGAGACAAAGAAACAAGACTTTAAATCAGCACACTAAGGCCTTTCGAACTTATGTTCTCTTCAGAGTGTGACTAACATTTTTCTAGTGTGAAAAATTAGAAAACTAGAAGGTCAAACGTGTAAAGCCTTCAAACATTTTTTCGACTCACCCACCGATAGGAAAGTACAAATCGGTGAGCACTGGCAATTTTCATTCATTTCTAGGGATGAATGGAAATTGACATTTTAATATGACCTCCGTCACGAAGTGAAAATTTATCATGTAAAAAATTCATAATTGACCTGGCTGAAAAATTAATTAACAAAGCGTAGCGTGATCAAAAAACGCTCGTTCACAAGGGTGTTTGATTATGTTCCCCATTGCTATTTGGCAATTTCTTATGAGTCATAATTGCACAGTTGTTGAAATGTTATGGAAAACCTACTGAGATGCTCTACCTGTAACCAGCATATTTACCTGACGGCAATAATGAACTGAAATCGAATTACAAATTAAGCAAAATTAGATCTTAAAGATATTAGATTAAAGAAAGTTGTTAACGAGAAAGACAAGTCGATTTGTCAAGATATTTACTCACGTACTCCTTGTTAATCATGCAACCGAAGCTCTTGTTTTTGTTATGTTCTCTAGAATTGAAAGTATGAGAGAAGCCGATTATTGATAGAGACTGGTGATAAAAGCAGAAAAATATGTTGAAAGAGGCTCGTTGAAGTTGTCATTGCACTCTTGTTTTAATTTTAAGAAAACATCATTTTAACTGATTACCCCCTTTTTAAGGAAGTGCCTTAAGGAAACTGTAGGCCATGAATTTTTTAAGAAAATTAACAGTTTGAGCCAGTACTGAAAGTTTCTTAAAATTATCATATTTGAGGCTCAGAGTTGTTGCACGAGTTTCTTAAAGGCTCTATAACAATCTTCATGTTTTCTACTCATGCCCTCTTAAACATTTCAACGCAAAGATTTTTGAAGTCTCTCCGTTGTGGACAATGTTACTCAAAAGTAAAGTAAAAATATGGCAAAAAATTCCTTTATTCAAATTAAATTGTTCCGTATTATATTCTCCCAGTAATGGAGTCTTGTAATCTTTTGGCGATATGAGAATTGAGTTTCTTGTAGGTGGATTCTTATGAAAGAAATTACTAAGTGCATAAGAAACTGTAGTAGCCTCTTCCAGAAATCAAAGAAACTCTACTAGAAGCGATCATGGGTCAGCTCAAAGTGAAGAAATCTTTTCAAACTTGGTTATGAGTTGGTTGCGAGCAGGGACGTAGGAAGCATCTCAAACATGGGAGGGGCACGACACTTCGTGGGCATTTTTCATAGCTAAAGGGGCACTTCCTGGAAATGAAAGGGCACTTCTTTATCTATTGCAAAATATTTGGGGGCACGTGCCCCATAGTGCTCCGCGGCTCCTTTGTCTCTGGTTGCGAAGCATTTTTAAACAGAAAGTCCTACGACTCGTGTATTCGCGCTAATACCTACAGAAGTTTTCCAAATTGAAATCCGTCTTAACTGCACAGCTATTTCGCTTAAAATCTGTTTTTGAAGTTCTCTTTATGCTATTATTTCTGTCAGCAATCCGTTCTCTGGAAGGTTGTTGAGTTTGCGTCAATATGCCAATCTGCTTACCATGGAAAATGTCCCAGTCGTTGATAATCTGGCAGAAATCTAAGTCAGATTATCTGTAGATATGTCATCTGTGATCCGGATCACCAAATCTATTCTTGTAGGCTTTGAAAAATCTATTTAATCTCATTTTTATTTGGAAAATGTTTAAAGACCAATAGCAGACCATGATCCTTTGCGTGCCGAATGAAAANCAGATTATCTGTAGATATGTCATCTGTGATCCGGATCACCAAATCTATTCTTGTAGGCTTTGAAAAATCTATTTAATCTCATTTTTATTTGGAAAATGTTTAAAGACCAATAGCAGACCATGATCCTTTGCGTGCCGAATGAAAACAACACACAGAAGTTAAGGGGGTTAGGCCAGAAATTACAGTTTTTATCATTTGAAAGTTGACTTGGGGTTGCATAGCATAGGATTGTGTTTGGTTAATTGCCTTCAACAGGCAGGTTGCAAAATAGGATGGATTTCTAGAGGGAAACTTCCACAGAACAATCCAATCTTTAAGAGATAAGCGAGAAACAACATTATTTTATCTTATGAAAGTTAGCTTTGATTGTGGTTGGTTAAGTGCCTTTGAGAGGCTGGCTGAAAATAGGCTTGATTTCTGGAGGGAAACGTCCGCAGAGCAATCCAGTTTTTAAGAGATATTCAGGACGTCGGTCTACATTATGGACAGGAGGTGCAGTGCCTTAGTTGGTGTAAATTAGCTTTATTCTTTTCAAACTACCGGGTGTCCCAAAATGATGTATTATCGTCTGATTGCTTATATGTCCATAACCGCTGAATCGATTTTCAAAAACTGGTAAAACCACAACCGACATCTTAAAATACAATTTAGCTTTTTGGCAATCAAATAAAACAAAGTTTTTGAAAATCGGTTCATTGGTTATGTACATGTAAGCAATCAAACAATAATACATCATTTTGGGACACCCGGTATATAAATACCAACTTTGAATATATATATATATATAGGAATGAATGAATGAATGAATGAATGAAACAGTTCATTTCATAGTGAGTTTCATGACACAATGCCATTGTTCAAGTAGTATGGACACGGGAATGGACACGGGATGTAGGAAACTCAGAATTAGAAATAGATTTATGTTTGATACATCGAGATAGTCATAATTTCTGTTTTCTTCCTGTCTCTACTTCTTCCGCGAAGGCGCCACTTTAATCCCTACTCATGGCAGATTGACGTGAGCTATTATGAGACTCAAACGGAAAATCTTCTAAAAAGTAAGCTTTTTTCTCTCTGCACCGTTTCATTTTGCCACACTTGAGTGGCATAATGGCTGTAGGTCACGTCAATTTACCAAGCGTTGCGATTAAAATAGATTATGACAATCTCAAAGTAGCAAAACGTAAATCTATTTCTTTATTTGAGTAATGAAGTACAAAATAAAGCAAATTAAAGGGCTTCAAATGAAAAGTTCTTAGTTTTTGGTGATCTGAGGGCTGAATATTTACCAGCACTCCAACTGATAACCGAGTTTATACTCAATATGTAGTTCCAGTTATTGCCACAACGACAACAACTTGTCCACTTGCAATTGAAATCAATTGTCAAGATTTTTGTGCTCCCATGCCCCAGGGGGGGGGACTCATTGACTTTCAATACGGGGGAGTCCGTGCCAATATTTGGGGTCCGAAATTTTACGTGAAATCAANTATTCTTGTAGGCTTTGAAAAATCTATTTAATCTCATTTTTATTTGGAAAATGTTTAAAGACCAATAGCATTCCATGATCCTTTGCGTGCCGAATGAAAACAACACACAGAAGTTAAGGGGGTTAGGCCAGAAATTACAGTTTTTATCATTTGAAAGTTGACTTGGGGTTGCATAGCATAGGATTGTGTTTGGTTAATTGCCTTCAACAGGCAGGTTGCAAAATAGGATGGATTTCTAGAGGGAAACTTCCACAGAACAATCCAATCTTTAAGAGATAAGCGAGAAACAACATTATTTTATCTTATGAAAGTTAGCTTTGATTGTGGTTGGTTATGTGCCTTAAAATAGGCTTGATTTCTGGAGGGAAACGTCCGCAGAGCTATCCAGTTTTTAAGAGATATTCAGGACGTCGGTCTACATTATGGACAGGAGGATCTCCAGTGCCTTAGTTGGTGTAAATTAGCTTTATTCTTTTCAAACTACATAAATACCAACTTTGAATAAATATATATAGGAATGAATGAATGAAACAGTTCATAGTGAGTTTCATGACACAATGCCATTGTTCAAGTAGTATGGACACGGGATGTAGGAAACTCAGAATTAGAAATAGATTTATGTTTGATACATCGAGATAGTCATAATTTCTGTTTTCTTCCTGTCTCTACTTCTTCCGCGAAGGCGCCACTTTAATCCCTACTCGTGGCAGATTGACGTGAGCTATGCTATTATGAGACTCGAACGGAAAATCCTCTAAAAAGTAAGCTTTTTTCTCTCTGCACCGTCTCATTTTGCCACACTTGAGTGGCATAATGGCTGTAGGCCACGTCAATTTACCAAGCGTTGCGATTGAAATAGATTATGACAATCTCAATGTAGCAAAACGTAAATCTATTTCTTTATTTGAGTAATGAAGTACAAAATAAAGCAAAGTAAAGGGCTTCAAATGAAAAGTTCTTAGTTTTTGGTGATCTGAGGGCTGAATATTTACCAGCACTCCAACTGATAACCGAGTTTATACTCAATATGTAGTTCCAGTTATTGCCACAACAAGAACAACTTGTCCACTTGCAATTGAAATCAATTGTCAAGATTTTTGTGCTCCCATGCCCCAGGAGGGGGGGACTCATCGACTTTCAATACGGGGGAGTCCGTGCCAATATTTGGGGTCCGAAATTTTNTATGACAATCTCAATGTAGCAAAACGTAAATCTATTTCTTTATTTGAGTAATGAAGTACAAAATAAAGCAAAGTAAAGGGCTTCAAATGAAAAGTTCTTAGTTTTTGGTGATCTGAGGGCTGAATATTTACCAGCACTCCAACTGATAACCGAGTTTATACTCAATATGTAGTTCCAGTTATTGCCACAACAAGAACAACTTGTCCACTTGCAATTGAAATCAATTGTCAAGATTTTTGTGCTCCCATGCCCCAGGAGGGGGGGACTCATCGACTTTCAATACGGGGGAGTCCGTGCCAATATTTGGGGTCCGAAATTTTACGTGAAATAAATATTTGGCGTCTGTGAATTACAACATGGACAAAAGTTCAATATTCGGGGTCCACAAATTTGAAGAAAGGAAGAATCGTGCAATTTGGCCCTGAAGTTGCAAATCATGAAATAAATGTCTTGGTATTATTAAAAAACTGAGAAAGATCAAGAACCTCAAATTGAAATCATTCAAAAATATTTTAGAGTCCCCAGAAATAGATAACAATATCTTGGGGTCTCTAACAAATTAGACTCAATATTTGGGGCCCACAAAACATTAGGCTTAATATTTAGGGGTCAGCAAAGAAATAGTTGCATGGACCCCCCCCCCGTATTGAAAGTTAAGGAGTACCCCCCTGGGTCCCATGCACTTGACTCATTACATAAGTCTCAGCATCGCTCATGGAATTGGATGCTTATCGCTTGTACTGAAAAGCCCATATGAGAGAAAATAGAAATCAGATTTAAAATGTTGAACGAATAAAAGGAACCACGTTGTAAGTCTACACCTCCGCAGTAGCTTCTTTCTACACCTCCGCAGTGGCTTCTTTTATGCTGTTAAAAGGAATGAAATGAAAACATTGGGGTGAGTGGAGCAAGTCTAAGTTGAGTTTCTTATTCAAAGAGTTTCTTCTGACAACAATAGGAGGTTTTCTCATTTGTTTTCTATGTCAGCCCAAACAAATCAAACCCATACGAACCTAAGCTATGTAAGGAAGCAAGCAGCGAGTTCGCTCTTATTTTACGAGGTCGCTTTCATCGTTTCCAATTGTTCTCGCTGTGAGAAACAGATCAGAAGGAGGTCGCAGGCAATGTTAAAATAATGTTGTTTCTAGAAAATACTCAAAACTGGCAATTGCCATAAATTTTTCACGACATTGACCTGGCGACTTTATAAAACTGGCAACGCTTTATCAACCTCAAATGAAAAAACAAGTCACGTTTTGCATGGAATTGTGTTGTTCCCCCAGCAAATCAACTCGCTAATGACGTACGGTATAATTCAGTAGAGTTTGTGAAAGGCATGACAACATGGTTGTTACGAGTAAATAAACCTAAGTTATTCGATAAATGACAAGGAAGTTGTATAATGGTTAGTAGTAATACGTGAGTCAAAAACGGGGCACAGTTTTGCTCAAGAGAATTTGCTACCTTTGAGAGAATTTCTTGGTGGCGAGAGCTGCACAGTTTTAAAGCTGGGCTAAAGTGGAAAGGTATCGAATGAATTTGATTATCAAGTCTTGCATTTGCTTATTCAAATTTGCAAAAATTTTTGTGACATTAAGGCACAATTTCATCGAAACATTTTCATAACAAAGGGTGACAAATTTTCCAGTGAATTGATACGGGAGCATGCGTTCTAGTGAGAATGCTTTTCTCTTAAAGTTGAATTTCTTTCAAAGTTTAATGAGTAGGTCGCATAGAAAATATGGTTTGCTTCATGTGAAAAAGAGCAGTCAAAAATGGTAGATTTTTGTATCTATCGCACTCGTTNGAATTTCTTTCAAAGTTTAATGAGTAGGTCGCATAGAAAATATGGTTTGCTTCATGTGAAAAAGAGCAGTCAAAAATGGTAGATTTTTGTAGCTATCGCAATCGTTACATAGGTTAACACGCCAGTCAAATCGAATAACGATCGTACCTGAGAATGCAAATTGAACAAGTTGCAAAAACTTAGTGAGATCTGGATGGCTAGCTCACTCATTATACATGCAAAAAGTGCTATCAATAGATTGGGTGAGTATATATAAAAAAAAAGGAAAAATCTAAGCAGAGCATAGGTTCCAAATCTTTAAAAAGGCTTGTGTAAAATTGAGTGACCTATTTCTTTGTACTGAATGACTTCAAAGAAACTTTTGCTATTTCTCTATAATTCTACCATTGGACTTTTCTGAAATCTTAAATATTTTCAGAGTTGGAGTGTTTTTCTTCTTTTTTAGGAATTCAAGAAAAATTTTCAAAAAAACTTAAAACCATTGTAATTTCTAAACCATTTGACCCAGCATGAAATCATTTCCAGTAGCACCATAGTTTATGGATGTCTACAGCTTGGTATCAAGCAAAGATCTGTCACTTTTATGGTTTATGATTTAGAAATTTGATGACGTCACATCCTCAAATGAGCTGAAATCTAGCATATGTTTAAATTTCAACAAATATTCAAGATTTCTGAAAAGTTCAACGGTAGAATTATAGATAGGTAGCTAAAGTTTCTCTTAAGCCATTCAGTTAGAAGAAATAGGTCATTGAATTTTACACCCACCTTTTTACGCCGAGTGAAAGATTTGGAACCTATGCTTGTTTCAGGTGGTTTAGTTATCCAAATCAGAACCCTACAACTCTCTTTCAATTTTTAATTGTCGTTCAAACATTTTTCAACTTCAGCTTTTAAATAAGATGGATAACGAATCGCAGATGTTTTGTTTAGTTATTTTCTTCTCCTGTCCGTAGTACTCATGTCTTTCACTGATGACGCTTTTTCAACGAGTGACTTAGCAATACAGCTCCCGTTGCATCCTTCTTGGCTTTTGGTGTTTGTTATATTTGCGGCTTTACAAATCGTCCGTAGAAATTCGTTTGTTTTGCAGTCGCTGATTGCTTTTTACTGGTATGTCGATCAAAACTAACATACGAAAGCTTTAAAGTCTGTCTGACATGAGGTATCAGGTAGGGTTTGCAATAACAGAAAAGTTCTCATGCAAAACTCGTCAATTTTGTTATTCACGCACAGTTTCGCCTAATTTTTTAGACATAAAGATTCACTCTTTTGTGTGCGAAAATGTTTTGGATTGGTAAAAAGTGTTGTGAGTTTGTGAAACATTTTGTAAAAATCAAACTTGCCTTCTGCAGAAAATATAACAAAGGATGATATAATGATTTGTGTTGCTAAAGATGATACACGTTTTTTTATAAGAAACTTGGATCAGCACTTGGTACTAAAAGTTTCTTAATTCCAAATGAAAATTTCGGTGTTTTAGTGGTAAAAGTTTCATGATTAGTTTCTTACTTTTGGGGTCTAAAAGTGCGTTATGGCTGGAGGTTGAGCCTTCTTATCGACAAAGGGCTTGTATTTTGCATTGAAAATTGTCACCACGAATAAGCCATGCATATTGAAGACAAATAACGGAGATATGGCGTCTAGTTTGAAAATACCGGGTGCGCCAAAATAAACTATGCATGTTTGGCAGGCCACAATAAATCGTACACTGGACCGATTTTGAGGATTTATGACTTAATCTTTAGCAGAGAGCCTGAATTAGATAATGGGATTTTTTGCAAATTTTTTCATTTTCAGTTTTTAGAGCTAGAAGCGAGTTTCCTAAAATTTTAGTTTTCGAAAACACTGAAAACGATCAAAAAACATCGATCAAATTTTCTAATTAATCGACATGAATGGACAAAGAGAGAACCTTTTCATGGTGATTTGCGATTTAGAAATCGACCAACTGTAATCTGCTATACGAGAGTTCATACCAAACCCCCAAATCCCCCTGAAAACGTCTTTTCTTTGTTCATTCATGTTGAATCTTTTAAAATTTGATCGACGTTTTTCATCATTTCAATGTTTTCGAAAACGAACATAACTAGAAGAGGAAAAGATGGCTGAGTGCTTTCATTTGTCCATTTGCTAATGTCTCGAGATCATGAAATACAATGGAATACAATTGGCTATATTTAGATTGCCCAGACCCCTAACTTAAATCGCCTTACTCCGTCATTTGTCTTTAAGGCACAAAGTTACTATTTTTTTGCAGTCAAAACTTGATATTTACAAACGCAATGCGGCGCAAACTGTAATCTACCAACTCTTATTCTAGAAATAACATTTTAGAGTTTCTTAATCGTTTGAACGTAGTATTAGAGTTTCTTAAATTTTTGGCCATCTTAGTACCAGTTTCTCATAAACCAGTTTCTTATAACAAAAAACATGCATATGCGATGGTTTGGCGTAATGTGACTGCCCTGTCCATTTAACGGAGGTTTTCAATTAATTAGCTAATAACGGTCTATTGCCTATGCAATTGCAAATTGCTGCAATGCATAAACCAGTGGGAAAAAGTAAATTGAATTGAATTCGTTAAACAACTAATTTTTAATCAATTATGCATGAGATCAACTACAAATATTTGCTAATTTTGTGCTTATTTTCTTTGAGATCCTTAAACATCACATATCAACGATAAGCCACTGCTTATTGTGTGTGCCAACGTATTTTGATAACTTTATTCATACTTGCTTGCTCCAAGCAACATCATCTTGAGAGATCACTAAAGATCAGTATATAGTGATTGAGGCGGGATTTCTGAACAGTCGCTGTGGGACTACGTCAATGTTGTACAGATGCTGTTCCGTTGTGGTGAAGTTGTTGCTATTTGATGTTAGAGAGAAATGCGCAAACTCGAATATCCTGTTTATACACTGTTGATATCCGTTGTTACGCGAGAGTTTGCACCCTGTTCATATCTAACTGTAAAGGTAAGAAACTCATTTTGCTCATTTCACGTCAAAGATTCAAGTGTTCTTTGAAGATTACCCTCCATCATGGTTTCTAATGATAATACATTTTATCACAAAACCTCTTATCAATGGTATCTTGGAGAGAAGTGCTTCTCCTAGGTCTCAGCCGTCTAAATTCTAATGTTGTTATTCGTTGGGTTTTAAGCACTAATTTTTAATTGTTGTTACTTGTTACGAACAAGAGTTTGCTAGCTGCCAACTTCTAAATGTTAAGCTAAGAAGTTTATGTTGCTCACTTTGCTTCAAGAATTCGAGAGCTCTATCAATTTTTGGTAGTGAGCAACAAAAAGCCGTCTGCAAACAAGCAATGTTGCCAGACGGATTACCATAAATACAGATATGATAGATTGTTCCAAGGATTTCATTGTAATCGCGCAAAAACCCACATTCTGAACCGTTGACTTTTGAAGGGATCCTAAATTTTTGCCAGGATCTTTTCATTTTACAATTTCACATTAAATTACAATTTCACATACACGATTGTTCATGAGATATTTTGTGACATTTTTTTTTCATTCATTTCATTTTTAATTATTTATACACGGTGGCCCCATCAATCAACGACTGCTTTACAGGGGGCCGTGTTAAAAAGCTTACAAAATTAACAATACTTTGCTAAAATAACCTAATTACAAGTGATAAAATCTAAAAAATCTAACTAGAATACTTATGATAAAAAATTAAAAAGAGTAAAATCAAAACTGGTGAATGGAACGAAAAATCACAATCAAATGGTCAAGCAGAAGGCTGCAGATGGTTTTTTAGTTGGCATTTAAACGAATTAAGCGAATTTGCTTGTTTTATATCCAACGGAAGCTGATTCCAAGTTCTAGCGCCACGAACATCGCGCATAATGAGTCATGTTAAAGAATTCGACTGGACAATGTGGAGAGCGTGTGGCCGAGTGGTTAAGGCGACTGACTCGTAAACCAAAGGTCAGAACGGCCGAGGTTCGAATCCCGCGCTGGACAGTTTGGTCGCTGTCTGTAACTCTAGCCCGGGTCGACCAGAGCCATGTGAGGGAAATCTGGTAGCTGCGGCGGGTTGATGGTAAACATCCGTGGCCCCTGCTGGAAATGAGTCTCTCTCAGACTTTCGCAGGCTAGCCACGTTGAATATGATTACATACTACCCTTGGTACCAGCCTCTCTAACGTTAAAAACAGAGCTCTCTGTTTTTAACGGTAGAGAGGCTGGTACCCAGGGTAGCTTACCTACCTACCTACCTCCAAAAAAGATCTGGTTGAAATTAGATACGATTTCCTAGCATGCTTTAAAACCAGGTAGCTAATGAAAATTCAGAATTTTACCATGTTCCTGTGTGTTTCGTGATAAATCTACCGATCAAATCAATCAAAATCCTTGCAGGTGCAAAGCTACCCTGGCTGCCAGAGCCTCGTAGTAAAGCATCATGGCAAATGATTCCTTGACGCATTTTTAGCTCAATGGTCTATCGAAGGCCGCTAACAGGATAAGACTGAGTTTTAGAATGTTGATGATTTTTCAAATTTTTAACTCTCCCACCCGGGACATGATCACAAACTGGGTGAACCAAAAAATGTGAAACTTTTTGAAAAGTTATCAAAATTTGACTAATCACTGATCTTGAAAATGTCTTTTTGTGCATTCGTATCACGGATCAAACTAGCCTTAGACATATTGCAAAGTCCTGAAATTGCCTTGAACATGCAGGAATTTCGGGGGGGGGGGACGAATTCAGAGTTTGGACCCATAACCACGGGAACGTTTTGAGAATATGACCCAATCAACAGGGCAAACTTTTCCACAAATATTCGTGACAAAACTATACTGATTATCATTTGCAGAGTTAAAGTTCCTTTCTACGAACGTTTTTGTCATAGCAGCTAAAAAATAGCAATAAATTGCTAACTTTTACTGAGAACTATGACGAATCTCCGTATGGCAGACCCATAACCGGGGCAAAATTAACGAGAGATGACCAATAACCCGGGTAAAATTAAAGAACCATGACCCATAACCCGGGTAAAATATTAAAAATTAACCATTAACCCGTTGGGAACCTTTCAACCCGTTTACATGAGACCTTTCTGGTAGCGGTTTCCAAACTGGATCGACTTCGTAAGTTGACCCATTTGGGTACTGCCAGCAGCTCCATTTGAAACGGTTCCAGTGGGTCCCGTTTAAACGCAAGAAGGCCTAAACGTACCCGTTTGGGTACGGTTCCAAATGGAACCCATCCCGTGTAAACGCTGCCTAAGGCAAACATTCAAGACTGCTTCCTTTGAAGAGGATACACTATCTAATACCACAGAACAATTCTTATTCAGCAATCAATATTGTCAAGATCTCGTCCCATGGCCCTGGGCAAACAAGACATTTGAGAATTGCTTGCAAAATTAAAATATTTGTCAGGTTGGCCGCCTTCCAAAGCGTTGCGTACCAAACATGTGTTACTTGTGGCAAGGAGAGAATGTTTTTTAACTTTTCCAGAAATGTTACCAAACAAATTACTGCTGTCAAGCAGTGTTTGTAGTGTTGCCAAACCGGAAGAAATTTATTGGCAAACAAATCTTGGATGTCTGGCAAACAATTTTTGTTTGTTAGGCCAAGGGCCTTAGAGTAAGCATTTTCGAAGTTTCGCTTGATCAAATTCTATCAGTTGCTTGTTAAAAAACATGTATTGTCTATTGTATATGAATAGATAGTGTTGCCACCCTCAGGTCATTTGAAATGATTAAATTAAAATACGTTTTGATATCTTGCGAAAGCTTTTAAGGAATAAAAAGATAGCTTTGTAGAACGAGACGTCAACGTCTGTAAAACATATCTTTGTTGTTTTTCATGTAAAAGTTCTTGTTGTATATGATAAGATATGACATAGAGTGATTGATTACTGTGCTAGCCTCAAACTATCGAAAATGCATTGGGTGTGAATTTCTCAATTTTGCGAATGCTCAAGTGATAACATTTTGATAAAGCTAGACGTCAAAATACAGAAAATACATTGTTTTATCATCTTTTTATTTGACATACCAGCCACCAGTAGTTAGATCTCCCAGCCACATGAAAGCAGATAAACGTTTTGATTAAAGACGTCAAAATGAATCATGTTATCAATGTCTATATGTCTCAACTTTTATTGGAGATTCCAGCAACCTTGGTTTCTCTTAGCTTACATCTAATCCTAAAGGTACCCCAACGGGACAAGGGCATGGGCATGGCGCACCTCCCACCTATTGTGGTACAAGATGCATTGTAATATGTTCAAGTATCTTTATTGAAGGCATATCTCTCAGGTGAGCCAGAAAGACGTGGGGCGTTTGCAAATTTTTTCTGATGCAAATTACTTCGCAAATTCATTTCTGTAAACGTCATTGCATTGGAGGAAGGGTAACGTAGATATGAAAATTTAGTTGGCCGAAATTACTTATTAGCAATTTCAGTAGAATCGAGCTTTGCAAGCTTTCTAAAATAGGCTTGATAACGGACTATGCTCGAAACTTCGTGCTTATTTCAATTCGCATCAAAGTGCTTATATTTCACTTTATCTACTTTTTCTAGTATAGTGGTCAAATCTTTGCAAAAACATAGCCATCTGTCAGATTGATTCAAACAAGGTCTCTTGCCCTAATTTAAAGCCTGTCACATGCAACCACGTAACAAACGAGACAAGTGAACTTATAGCCCTTCCACAGTAGCCACTCATATGGCAACAGTTTTTGAGGACACCGGCCCGGTAGAAATGTAGCTCGCCTGGTAATATTACTCTCTTTTTCAAAATGGCCTAAAATAGCAGAAATTCTCGCACACTCAACTAAGTCACTTCAAATTTTAGTTTATTAAAAAACAAACTTTCAGTACAAAGAATGATGTTTTCCTGACCTACTAAATTTGTAAAATATATTCCTTTCAAGCAGATCTTCCTCTGTAGAAACAAAATAGATCCGTCGCAGCTACGAACTCTAGGCCGTATCGACCGTTATTTGTATGCAACAACAACAACTGTCTAAATAGCGCCTCCTTATTGGTTGAAAACTAAATTCTAGTAGTTTGCTTGGTAAAACACAGAACCATTCTACGCGGGCCTACAGGGGGCCCACTGTTTAAGAATAATATTATGAGTCCCTATTGACCAATTGATATCAGCAAATCAAAGAACACAGGGAAACAAGGGAAGAAAAGGCATGCGTCTAGTTGAAATCCAGCTTAAAACTTGGACAAGCATTGAAAGCACCATGAATATTAAATTGCTTGAGAGAAGGAATATCAATATCCTGCGTGCAGGTTGGAGGAACGTCACTTCTCTTCAGGGAATCAGCAGAGTCTGCACTCAGGCTAGGAAATCAGTAGATTTGTCAAGCAAACCTGAGTTTATGTGGTTCCATAATATTGTAGTAAGCAACAGCCTGTGGGTTTTATGGTTTACTATTTATCAATTTCGTGATTATGAAAATGATGATGATGTGAAAAAAGGCTGCCTCTGAGATTATAGCAAATTACCTAAACTTCCCTTCAAGCAATTCATTCGAAAGAAAAGGGCCATAATATTTTACAAGATTAATTTCACAGTTTTGCAAAGAAACTTCGCTTACAGCTCCTTTATTTCTCTGGTATTGCATTCAAGCAGAGCCGTATAATAAATTCCTTAAGGCTTAGCACTGTGATGTTTTTGATACTTATTCAAACAGTCTTGAATAATTAATGACTAGTCATAAAAGGCAAACTTTGCATCATGTTGTTACTTGAATTTTCAACGATGCTGTGATTGAAAGGGAGGTTGACATATTGTCGTAATTCTCTCACAGAAGTGTGGCGAAAAAATACCGCTAATTGATAGCATTATGTTTGGAAAATGGCACCCTTGAACCCAAGAAAAATGAAATAGATAGGGAATTAAGAGAGAAAATAAAAAGGGATTAAAGACCATCTCGCTTCCATGTTTCCTTGTCTCATCGTTTCTTTCTTCATCGCCTCAGCAAGTGGCCCCAGGGCATTAGTTATGGGCTGATAAGTTNTCATGTTGTTACTTGAATTTTCAACGATGCTGTGATTGAAAGGGAGGTTGACATATTGTCGTAATTCTCTCACAGAAGTGTGGCGAAAAAATACCGCTAATTGATAGCATTATGTTTGGAAAATGGCACCCTTGAACCCAAGAAAAATGAAATAGATAGGGAATTAAGAGAGAAAATAAAAAGGGATTAAAGACCATCTCGCTTCCATGTTTCCTTGTCTCATCGTTTCTTTCTTCATCGCCTCAGCAAGTGGCCCCAGGGCATTAGTTATGGGCTGATAAGTTAGGCCTTCTATTTTTACAAATAAGAAGAGCTAGAGGTAATATTTTGCCTTGAGCCATCGGGTTTTTATCTTGAATAACGGAGAACTCCTAGCCAGCGTGCTCTCACTTAGGAGAACTCAGGTACAATCAAGGATCTACCTAGACGATGTGTCCAAATTCAAAGGTTTCATTGTTCCTATATGTGATCATAATACCGTTAGTTGATGGTGTAATGTTTTATTGGGCATCAATTTGAAAACGGTAGACTTATAGATTCGGAATTCGGGTTTTCTTGACTCTGAACTTCTGAGGACAGTAGGCTTGGAAAATGTGTTTCTGTTTCTGAAAAGTCTTATGTTGTCAGAATTTGGTACGTTTGGATTTACCCTTCAAGCACAAGCGTCCTTCTTGATGCAATCCAGACAGCAATGAAGTGTGTCGATGCGGGGCAATGTTGGATTGCTTCAACTTTGCCGCACGTGCTGCATCACACAAAAGAGAGTCGCATCAAGTGTGAATTGAGTTCAAATTACTGCGTTACGTGCAGCTGCACACGAAATCATGTTTGTCATCATGAACGAACAAACAGACATAGAGACTTTACCAAACCTTGAAATCATCTTAACTCATATGTAGATGATTTGATTAGTACGGGACCTTGAAATCATGTTACTGCGTATGTAGATGATTTGATTAGTACGGGACCTTGAAATCATGTTACTGTGTATGTAGATGATTTGATTAGTACGGGACCTTGAAATCATGTTACTGCGTATGTGGACGAGTTGATTAGCACGAGACATTCAAATCATGTTACTATGTATGTAGACGAGTTGAGTAGCACGAAACATTGAAATCATGTTACTGTGTATGTAGACAAGTTGATTAGCACGAAACATTGAAATCATGTTACTATGTATACAGACGAGTTGATTAGTACGGGACCTTGAAATCATGTCACTGTGAATGTAGATAAGTTGATTAGCACGAAACATTGAAATCATGTTACTATGTAAACAGACGAGTTGATTAGTACGGGACCTTGAAATCATGTTACTGTGAATGTAGATAAGTTGATTAGCACGAAACATTGAAATCATGTTACTATGTAAACAGACGAGTTGATTAGTACGGGACCTTGAAATCATGTTACTGTGAATGTAGATAAGTTGATTAGCACGAAACATTGAAATCATGTTACTATGTATACAGACGAGTTGATTAGTACGGGACCTTGAAATCATGTCACTGTGAATGTAGATAAGTTGATTAGCACGAAACATTGAAATCATGTTACTATGTAAACAGACGAGTTGATTAGTACGGGACCTTGAAATCATGTTACTGTGAATGTAGATAAGTTGATTAGCACGAAACATTGAAATCATGTTACTATGTATACAGACGAGTTGATTAGTACGGGACCTTGAAATCATGTCACTGTGAATGTAGATAAGTTGATTAGCACGAAACATTGAAATCATGTTACTATGTAAACAGACGAGTTGATTAGTACGGGACCTTGAAATCATGTTACTGTGAATGTAGATAAGTTGATTAGCACGAAACATTGAAATCATGTTACTATGTATACAGACGAGTTGATTAGTACGGGACCTTGAAATCATGTTACTGTGAATGTAGATAAGTTGATTAGCACGAAACATTGAAATCATGTTACTATGTATACAGACGAGTTGATTAGTACGGGACCTTGAAATCATGTTACTGTGAATGTAGATAAGTTGATTAGCACGAAACATTGAAATCATGTTACTATGTATACAGACGAGTTGATTAGTACGGGACCTTGAAATCATGTTACTGTGAATGTAGATAAGTTGATTAGCACGAAACATTGAAATCATGTTACTATGTATACAGACGAGTTGATTAGTACGGGACCTTGAAATCATGTTACTGTGAATGTAGATAAGTTGATTAGCACGAAACATTGAAATCATGTTACTATGTATACAGACGAGTTGATTAGTACGGGACCTTGAAATCATGTTACTGTGAATGTAGATAAGTTGATTAGCACGAAACATTGAAATCATGTTACTATGTATACAGACGAGTTGATTAGTACGGGACCTTGAAATCATGTTACTGTGAATGTAGATAAGTTGATTAGCACGAAACATTGAAATCATGTTACTATGTATACAGACGAGTTGATTAGTACGGGACCTTGAAATCATGTTACTGTGAATGTAGATAAGTTGATTAGCACGAAACATTGAAATCATGTTACTATGTATACAGACGAGTTGATTAGTACGGGACCTTGAAATCATGTTACTGTGAATGTAGATAAGTTGATTAGCACGAAACATTGAAATCATGTTACTATGTAAACAGACGAGTTGATTAGTACGGGACCTTGAAATCATGTTACTGTGAATGTAGATAAGTTGATTAGCACGAAACATTGAAATCATGTTACTATGTATACAGACGAGTTGATTAGTACGGGACCTTGAAATCATGTCACTGTGAATGTAGATAAGTTGATTAGCACGAAACATTGAAATCATGTTACTATGTATACAGACGATTTGATTAGTATGCAAAGATATGATAAGGTTGTTCTTCTTGCGATATACTAAGCAAATGAAGATATGGTATGGTTGTTTTGCAGACGATATACTTAGTAAATGAAGATATAGTTGTTTAATAATGCATCATGCTGAGATGCTTTCTACTTCAATACGCCTCCTGATTTTTATGAGGGAGTATAAAGTGCCGACTAAGAAGTCTGGAGTAAGGTTAGATAATCCTTTATGATGCTAGGTCAACAAAAGTTGCAAGCAAAGGAGCAATAGAACTGAACAATATTGATTCATGCAATGTTAAACTGTAAGTATACTGCAACATTATACCGTGCAGAAAGCTAGTTAAATCTTAAAGATTTATCCTTACGTATTGTTGCTGTAGTTACATGAAGTACAATATGATATTTTTTATAAGAAGCAAATATCATTTCATGCCCTTTGCTATCAAAGATGCCAAAAGTTGCCGTGGAGTAACTCAAATGAACTGGGCAGTTATAAACAACCTGATGGATTTGGTAAAGTAGCACTTGCAGTTTCATTATGAGTGAATGGTCGAGCGGCCTATACGGTTTCCGTCAGGTTGAAGTTAAGCTCGGTCGAATGAGGTCCAACTCCAGATGGGTGCCTCTCAGAGGCCTGATCTCGCAACTCACCTCGCCGTCCTTAGGAAGGGGCGGTAAACTAGGGGTCCATGCCCGGATGCAGCATGCATAATGGGCTTGAATTAGCTTAAATTNGAGTATAAAGTGCCGACTAAGAAGTCTGGAGTAAGGTTAGATAATCCTTTATGATGCTAGGTCAACAAAAGTTGCAAGCAAAGGAGCAATAGAACTGAACAATATTGATTCATGCAATGTTAAACTGTAAGTATACTGCAACATTATACCGTGCAGAAAGCTAGTTAAATCTTAAAGATTTATCCTTACGTATTGTTGCTGTAGTTACATGAAGTACAATATGATATTTTTTATAAGAAGCAAATATCATTTCATGCCCTTTGCTATCAAAGATGCCAAAAGTTGCCGTGGAGTAACTCAAATGAACTGGGCAGTTATAAACAACCTGATGGATTTGGTAAAGTAGCACTTGCAGTTTCATTATGAGTGAATGGTCGAGCGGCCTATACGGTTTCCGTCAGGTTGAAGTTAAGCTCGGTCGAATGAGGTCCAACTCCAGATGGGTGCCTCTCAGAGGCCTGATCTCGCAACTCACCTCGCCGTCCTTAGGAAGGGGCGGTAAACTAGGGGTCCATGCCCGGATGCAGCATGCATAATGGGCTTGAATTAGCTTAAATTAGCTAGAATTACTTCCTGCCTACTCAAAATAAATTACTGAAAAAAATGGTGTTGTCCTGAAAGCAATTTGAATGTTCGCTTTTTCTTTATCCTATATATAGGCCATCATCTTCTGCCTTGAAATTGCCAAGGCAAAATCTTTAAAAGAAGCAGTTAACTTTGTACAAAGTTTAATCGGTGATGAGAAAAGACATGTTGCATTAATGGCTTGCCCAGCTATTCTTATAGCCTTCTGGTAACTAACAGCGTCTTTGCCAGTCAGTTATTATCATCTGTCGCTAAAGATTGCTTAATAATCATGTTTTTGCCAGTGACCAATAAATTCTTTTGAAATTTTCAAAGATATTGCCAAACTATTCTGCTTAATTCTGATTGTCAACCAGCGTTTTGCGGAGTGGTGANATAGGCCATCATCTTCTGCCTTGAAATTGCCAAGGCAAAATCTTTAAAAGAAGCAGTTAACTTTGTACAAAGTTTAATCGGTGATGAGAAAAGACATGTTGCATTAATGGCTTGCCCAGCTATTCTTATAGCCTTCTGGTAACTAACAGCGTCTTTGCCAGTCAGTTATTATCATCTGTCGCTAAAGATTGCTTAATAATCATGTTTTTGCCAGTGACCAATAAATTCTTTTGAAATTTTCAAAGATATTGCCAAACTATTCTGCTTAATTCTGATTGTCAACCAGCGTTTTGCGGAGTGGTGAAACGGTGTTAAAATCGGCAAAAATATTTGAAAATGTGCAGCACTTTTTGAAATTACATTCACTCAGTCTCAGTAGTGTTTTCCACTGGTGAAATTTTAATTTTAAAGGAGAATTTGCAATCAGTATGCCTTGCATGTGCCATCTCTTTGTTGCCGGCCATTTTTGTGGAACATGAAAGTGGTGACAACATGATTTGATTTGATTTTATCTTTTTACCAATGGTATCCCCTCAGTTATAATAACTGATTTACAGGGGGCCATGCTAAAAACTTACAATAACTAATAATTTACAATAAATGCAATAATTGGTCTATCTAACTAAGCTAAATTAGAATTTGTCACATATGAACAAAAGTAAGACGAAAGGAAGATTTGATGTTCATTTTTGCAACTCCTCTTTGAATGCTCTCAGGGTTGAAGAATTTCTAACTTCAGTGCCAAGACTGTTCCAACGTTTGGCGCTTCGGTACGAGAAACAGAGAGACTACAAAGGGGTGTACTGAGAAAGCATGCCGTTAAACAGAATTCTATGCTGATTTCTTAGAAAATGGAAAGTGACGTCAATAATAGATCAATTTTAGGCGCGCGCCTAATATTATTTGTTTGAACAATTAGAAGCACGCGGCAGGGTAACAATGGCTATTTTATGACGTCATGGAAGTACGATTCTGATTGTTGCGAAAAGTTTTGTAGGCAGAATCGAAATATTTTGCGTTCTGTTTTTTTTATATCAATTCTCCTAAAATTTACATTCTACTAACAAACATTGACACTACGAGACGATAGCACAAGGAGCATGAAAATACATTGCAACCCAGCAGCTATTACATTTAACCTAAATACTAATACAAACACTAATACGGGACTAATACTAAGGATAATAATTTAAATACAAGAAAATAAACCAACAAGAAACTGCACGAATAAAAGAACCGATCTACAGTGATCTCTCCATACAACGGACCCTCAAAGAAACCATGAATGAGTCATATCTCGTTAGACAAGGGTTCATTGGGCCGCGAATATGTGTTCAATGGATTATGTCCTTGAAAATGGGTCTTTAAAAGAAAGGAGAGTTCATTAGGATTTGCTATATGGAGAGGTCACTGTGCGTTGCGTTAAAGAAAAAGAAAATGGCGTTGGTTCATTCAAAGCGCTCTGTTGCGTATACATACTTCAATGTAGCCTCAAGGATCATCGTATTTGACATAAGTGGCAACCTTGCATCACCATATAAAAGGATTTTGAGAAGTGCTTCATTAGAGAGGTTTGATAAGCCTTGAGGCTGTAATATGGCGTTTTGTTTTCTGACGGGAGGCGAGCATGACCTTGAACACGACACTTTTTATGCTCTTATCAAATTTGACTGGCACTGCGTTAATGAGGCCTGACTTACCCAGCATATCAAATCCCCAACATCTGCTCCTGCCTATTTCTGCCTAAACGCTCACAGCAAAAGACATCGCTGTAAATCTTTCTGGTATCTTTCATGCTAATTAATGTTAGTTGGATTATTTCAGTAGGCTTTTCTATTCGTTTGTTTGGTTTATTTAGCTGTGGTCTTTCAGCCAGCAGCCCACTCAATGATCGATAGATAAGAGCTCGCTTCATGAAAATTAGCACATGTTGATTTACTTCGCTGCAGAGGCCTGTGAGTTTGAAGCAAGCTCAAAATATCAAATTTTGTTAATTCTTGGTAAGTTTTTGACTTTTGATTTGTACAAATATATGTATTTCTTTGAAGAAATTCTGAGTATTAGAGACTAACTATTTAAGAAATAATTCACAGTTAATCTTGGAGTTCCAAAGCAAATTTCAGTTGGTCTTTCTACCTTGGTTGGTATTCTCTTGATGATAAAATCCTTTGCAGAATATTCACAAAGACAGCGATCTTATTGAGTGCTAACATAAGCTAGGCAGTTAAAGAATTTTGACATGGGAGCGAAGAAATAAGATTTTTATATGTTTAGAAAACGATATATAACACTTCAGAGCTTGCTAATGTTCTTGTTTGCATGAAAACTCCCATTTTTGCCTTTCTTTCGCAAGGCTATGAGGTGCTGCTTCGTTATTGTCTATGTTTCTGTAGATTTGTAAATACGAAGAAGCAGACACTTGTATTTTATGCTTTGTTTGTAGAAATCTTCTCTTGTTGCGTGCAGTTCAATTGCACAAAAATAATAAAATAAATAAAGTAAATATGAACTGAATTAAGCACGTTTGAGCATAGCCTGTTATCAAGCAAATGGGCTACACGTTTTTTATTTTATAAGAAACTTCGATACGCACATAGTACTGAAAGTTTCTTAATGTGTTTCTTAGTTTTTAAATGCATTTAGGAGGCTTGTAGTTTCTACCACTGCCATGTATTTGTTTCTTGACAGACAGCACAATTCTTAGCGAGAAGGAGAGTTCTATTTGATTCAAAACATAAATCTATCATGAATATTCCTAAAATATAAAGTTAATTTTCCCATGATTTCCTGGTGCTTGGCTTTAAAAGTTTTTTAGCAATTCTCAAGCATTGTACCAGAGTTTCTTAATTTTTTCGCCATCCTAATACTAGCTTCTTATAAACCAGTTTCTTATAAAAGAAAAAACGTGTATACAGCTTGGTAACGGGCTATGCTCAAAATTTTGTGCTTAATTCAGTTCATATCAAAGTGCGCAAATTTTACTTTATTCAGTCCATATCAAAGTGCTTATCTTCGAAGGCTATAAAGTACTTTATCGTTTTATTCTAGATTTCCATAAATGTCAATGATTTGATATAGCAGCAATGCTTTTGTGATCATCATATCTAGTTTTCGCTTTCATTGTAAAGAAAGTTTTTTGTTTGTTTATTCCCAGTTGGTTACATAACAACATTCTAATATCATTTCAACAAAGCGCTAGCGTCACTATCAGACATTCTGCCGTCAAATTGTCGTGACATTGTGAGATCATGGCGAGAGTTAGATGTTATGCATACAATTCATGCACGTTTTCATTAAGAGTTCATTTGCATGCGATCTATCAAGCGTAGCGAGAAATCTTTGGTCACCTGTAGAATTCATTACCGAAAAATATTTCTTCTTTCTGCTTTTTTATGATCGAAATGTCTCAACACGATGCTGAAAAATTTTGTATTAAAGGGGCTCAGTCGTCAAACAGTAAACAAATCCGTAAACTCGCATGTGTCGGGGATTATTCATTGTTCATCCATTGTTGTCTGCAGTTTGTTTGGTGGCTTCACCCAAGCCACAAAAAAATGACCGTTAAAAATCCACTTATATCCGAGCAATCGTAGAAGATATGAATGTTTGGTTTGTTCCTTAGTGAAGTACAAGGATTAATGCCCAAACAGCAACTTTCATTTTGAAAAAAAACCAAAATCCTGTGTGATATCACCTTTCAAAAAACTGCAAAAGTCATCGTTTTGTTTACATTTTGACGATGGAGCCCCTTTAAATATGAATACATATTTGGTATTCATGATTGGCAATGTGCGAAATTTAACTTATTACTGTTGTTCAAAGCTGATTAAGATTGTTTTGAAAATTACTTTTGTTGTAAACAGGTGCTTTTGATTGTCAATCCAAACTACAACAGTTGCTTACCTATAAGGAAATGATATTCGAACATTTTCTTTAGAGATTAATACAGAAGATATCTTTAATTGCAGGTTTATAGCCAAGAACTCGTTAGAGTTTTTTCTATATCCAGATAAAATTCTTACAAAACATGTTACTACTTACTCTTCATATTGATACTATAAAGATATACAACACTTCGGGGACGATAATACAAGGAGCAAAATGGCGTGACTACCCAATGGTCTTACATGTAACAAAAGCAATAAACAGTACCTGAAAAATCCGCAAAAATGAAAATAAGAGAAGAGAATCATTAAATGCAAAACACAACATAAGTTAACTACAATAAACATTTGCGGCATAAAGACTGCGTGAAAGACCATTACAGTTTAGTCTTCTAAGTTCTAGGCTATAAACTGCAATTCGCGATACCTTATGTATTAATCGTTTAGTGTAGCCGCACGTAAAAGCAAACAATTTATATCTGTCTTTAAAGATGTTGGGGAACAATTCATCCAAGATACTAGCTTTTTTATGATCGAGCTTGTTGAATTCAGATAACTTTTTCAAAGTAAGGTTTTAGAAACTGATTTTCAATAGAATTTCATTAACTTTGAACAACATTGATACATTAAGTTTCCCGCCATGCATCACATATAGCATTATTTCTCAACATCTTTTGAAATAATTTTTCGAATACTCTTTCGCGTATGTAAGCAACTGTCGTAGTGTTGATTGACATATTAATGCTTTATTTACCTCAGGACAAAATTGATCTTCTAAACAGATATTGATTAACTTGAAATACCACAGATGAACTAAGTCTCACAACTGGTCAGTGCTTTTTATACAAAACTTTTCAGCATCACTTAACGACACTTTCCGCATACTCTTTCTCACAGGTTAAACAATTGTTGATAAACAATAGCCATTATCCTATCTTACTCAACTTAGGGTTGGTCTCAGCAAGTTAAATTTCCATAAGTTCAAGAATGATTTTAGGGATACCATAAACCCAATGTGCCCAACAAGCGAAGGCATTGAGGACGCAGAGCGCTTTTTGTTGCTCTGCCCTTCTTTTGATGTTCAACGACAAAATCTTCTTGCTGGAATTGTTGAACCATATTACGACCATTGCACAAATCACCAATCTTAAAATGATTCTTTGACGCAGCTTTTATCATAAGATGATCAAGACCTTTCTAATGAGTTGAACAGAAATATACTCGAATTAACTTTACGCTTCATCCAGGAAACTGGTGGGTTTGATGAAGACATGTAGTGTTGCATACTGTAGTAATTAGAAAGGTATACCAGAATGTAAGATATATTGTAAAATTTCATATTTGAATGAAAAAAAAGCAAAAAATAGCAAAATTTCACTATGTTTTTTCTTGAGGAAATTTTGGCGAAACGGTCACTTTCACCATCATTTTCCAAGAGTGAAGTGAAATGTCCGTTTCTGCTGAATTTCCCAGAGAAATTTGTCCGTTTCCCTTTAATCTTCATTCAGAAACTACAGGGACATTTTGGCATTCCTTTCTTCAAACAAACTTTTATCAATTTCACATAACATTGATAATTCAAGTTTCACACAGCCAGTATCTTAATAAATTCCCTAACATGTTTAAGGACAGTTTTCAAATATTCTTTCCTTATAGGTAAGCAACTGTCGTAGTCTGGACTGACAGACAAAATCAATCGTTTACAACAAAAGAAATTATTTGCGACTACCTGCCAAGTTTGCCACACAAAGACACCTCGAGCATATAATCAGTGTTAGAGCCCCTGGAGGTTTAGTTCAATCACCGAAATCAATACAACTCCATGTGAAAAAAGACAGCACGAAAACAGCATCTCAAACATTGCGTGATCTTTCTAATGCTTGCTGAAGAAACATCAAAAGGTCTTGAAGCGCTGACAAAAGTGGTATGACATAGTTATTTTTCACTTTTTAGTAATATTTCTATCAAGTTCTATTGTTATTTCTATCAACTCTTCATTCTAGTTATTAAACCTTCTCAATTTCACACGGAAACTTCCGCCTTTTAGCTACAATAATTTCTGGTTTTCTTTCTCTAAAAACAAAATGTGTTTTCTTACAACTGCTACCTATAGATACATTTCATGACATGTAAAACAACATTTGGTAAGGAGGAGCATTATATTACTCTCTAAACCTAATTTTGCTTTGAGAATGTTTTAATACTTATCAAATTAAGTGCTGAAAATAAAGCAGCTCACTTAGGACTGGCATTCGCTGTTAAGACTGAAGACTGATAAGCTGTTCATTGGATGCGTTGGAAGACCAAGGTGTTGTGGCGCAGTGGNAGTTTGCCACACAAAGACACCTCGAGCATATAATCAGTGTTAGAGCCCCTGGAGGTTTAGTTCAATCACCGAAATCAATACAACTCCATGTGAAAAAAGACAGCACGAAAACAGCATCTCAAACATTGCGTGATCTTTCTAATGCTTGCTGAAGAAACATCAAAAGGTCTTGAAGCGCTGACAAAAGTGGTATGACATAGTTATTTTTCACTTTTTAGTAATATTTCTATCAAGTTCTATTGTTATTTCTATCAACTCTTCATTCTAGTTATTAAACCTTCTCAATTTCACACGGAAACTTCCGCCTTTTAGCTACAATAATTTCTGGTTTTCTTTCTCTAAAAACAAAATGTGTTTTCTTACAACTGCTACCTATAGATACATTTCATGACATGTAAAACAACATTTGGTAAGGAGGAGCATTATATTACTCTCTAAACCTAATTTTGCTTTGAGAATGTTTTAATACTTATCAAATTAAGTGCTGAAAATAAAGCAGCTCACTTAGGACTGGCATTCGCTGTTAAGACTGAAGACTGATAAGCTGTTCATTGGATGCGTTGGAAGACCAAGGTGTTGTGGCGCAGTGGTGTAATCCTCTGATTTTGAAGCCAGAAAACAGTCAGACAGTCAGACCCTAGTCAGGCGGATAGGGTCAAGCCCCAGCACTCGAGCGTCATTACAAGCGGTCGCGGCGGACTCGATAAGGTCTTCTCTATTTCTGTGATCCCAGCGCTTGATTCTAACACCCGCAACTTCACCGTCATCAAGGTGTAATTAGTACACATTAATAAAAACGATTTGAATCGGTGTAATTCAAACATAGATAACTCTGAAGATCTCAACAAAGTCAGAGATAAGATATAGCTAGATGAAGAGAGCGCTGGAAGAACATATTCTAACTGCAGTTTACATTTTCAGGTACAGTATCTTGATAAGATCACTTTAAGTGTATGCTCCTGTATAATAACATACAGGATATTAGAGAACCATATTACCACAACCATATCAGAGAAACTCTGCCCAGATGTCACTAGATTGATGGATTTGTGCCTGGATGTACACACACCTACCATTTAACGTTTCAATTTATTCATATATTCTGTTCCCGTTGCGTTTAATTCAATTGATTATGGTTTAGTTTTTTTCCTCTTTTTTTCAAAGTTTACTGATAGCTGCCATGCATAATGTTAGCACTAGTTTCTTATAAACGAGCATTCTATAAAAGGAGAAACAAGTTCGAATTTATTGAGATAGTTACTTGGATCAGTTTTACGATATTCGCATCTGGCATCAATCTATCGCTTCTTAACTTTTGGAGATGTACTGCGGTAACTTCCAATCACTAAACTAAAAATATCGCTTGCAATTTGTTCTTGAAAAGTTGTATCACTCTTTCAAAGGACTACCAACACCTAAGCTACACTTGAATATATTTTCAACATGATTCCTTCATAAAAGAAAGTAAAGAAACACTACATTCATACAGAAGTTAGATCGGGTGTAATTTGTTCAAACAAGCAATTTTCACTAACAAAGCATTCACACATAAATCAAATAGATTCATATTCTGATATTCTGCATTAACCAGGTTTATCTAGCCTTACTTGAGGCCTGGTTTCGTTGATCTAATGCAGTTTAAAATGCCTCAGTGTAGATGCAGTTTAAAGAACCTTGATATAAACAAAACTTCTACATGTCAAGAAATATTATTTCTGGAAACATCAGCCTGAAGTAACCTTCTACAAAATCTGAAACAAACTAAAACAACTACTTATTATGGTAGCGACAGTTTATCTTTTGATGTTGCCATATTATGGAATTCTCTGCCAAATGAAACAAAAATTGTCACCTCGGTCTGTTCCTTCAAGAGATGCTTAAAAAATGGAATGGAGATAACTGCCGCTGCAAAGTTTGTCAATAACGAACACTCAATCTTTATTCATGAGGCTGATTTTGTAAATAGGGTATTTTACGTTATTATCTATTCATTTTAAGGCTATAATTTGCGTTTTGTTGTGAATAGTTGGTCTTCGTTATCGTTAGTTCTTGTGTTAGAGCAATGTTTATAACCAACTTTAAAGAATTTAATAATCATGATAATAAACTATCATTTGAAAACGGCGCTCATTCGGGAGACAGATGAACCATAAGATCCAGAGAGCGCCAGAGATCTTGTGAGTCAAAAAGTGGACATTTTCAAACATCCATAGCGCTCGGAATTCTACCTTAATGTTTGTAAATGTTACTCAATGTAGTGTTGTTAGTAGAGTTCATCGTCGTAGATACGTATATAAGAATTTTATGTAACGGGCGATAAAGAATCGACTCGCAATATTTCAAACATCCCTAGCACTCGTGGTTGGTTGTATTTTCCATTTCATTTCTCTTTACGAGCATAAGGGCCCGGTGGTTATTTGGCTAATACCAGATTAGGACTATGCAAATGACTACAGAATCATGCCTTTAATGCAAGATTAGCGATAATCGTGGTTTGAACAACCCGGCCCAGAACAATACCAGAATCTGATACAAGAATATGCACGGTGTTTCAGAAAAGCACAATCCACCTCTAATCGAGATCCTCCGGAAATTATAATATTTGAATTAATTTGACGCATACCATCTGAAAGCACAATGTGTCTTCTTTCTAATGATATCCAGGTTGGGTGCATTAATTGAATTATTCATCACTTAATTGACGTATTCGTACGTATGGTCTTTTTCGGATGCAAGAAAGTGATAGGACCTTCACATAGAAGAAAACGCATCTTTTTTTTTCTATTCATATAAAATATTACAATACATCAATACGTTCTATCATACTATCTAATTACTATACAACAATACGGGGACGATACCATGAGGAGCAAAAGACAATGACTACCCCATGGCCAATACATAAAGATGCACAATGTTAAACAAAAATACAAAGGAAATTAACTAAGCTAAAATAAATATTGGCTACGAATATACAATGAAACTGAAAACAAAGTAGGTGCCAAGTAGGTGCTTACCCATCTTTTTGAGAGCTTATTTTATCATTCTTGATAAATGCATCTTATGGGGACAAATTTGTCTTTTTCCTACCTTAGGGCATCACCTCAAGTGCTTCTAGCTCTGAAATGTTTTTACAAAATGTGTTTGGTAATTTTACAGCAAGAATGTGCTAATTTTGATCTTACAGCATGCTGCATTTGAAATCGGCCATATGTACTAAAATAGCGATTAAATAATAAATAATTTCATTCCAATGTTTCCAAACAGCATATCATTCAGATCATTGAAAAGAAGAAAGATTGTACTTTCAGATGGTATACATTACATTTGCTATAATCTTGTCATTTTTTTTAAGATTTCAATTATAGTTGGGTTGCGTTTCTTCTGAAACACTCTGTATTTCTTATGAACTGAGGTGCAATGTTGCAATTGTGGCAGCGAAAAACCATGTAATATCGGGTGAGTCAGAAAAAAGGATCCCTGCTTGGAAGGCCACTGCTCCATGAATATCAAAGCAATAATATTGAAAAATGTCTTGTTTTATTGCCAATATGTCCAATTAGGCTCAGTAATTCACCCGGCCTTAATCAGCCATTCCTTCCCGTGGATCTGAGTAATTTTCTGCAGAAAGCCCCTTCCAAAAACCTGCCAAAAACGAAGAGCAAATTTTCCTTCCTAAAATTGATGACACTCACAAACAAGGGCAGATTTTGTAATACAATAGCATGAGTTGCTTTTGTTGACACCTCAATTCAAAGCGATTAGCGATCACAGACAAAGGAAATTCTCTCAACCAGTAATTCAAAACAAACAAAGCCGCAAAAGTTTCTCGGAAACCCAAGTAGCTAGCACGCTCGTTGTGCATTCCAGAAATTATTTTTAAGGGCAAACATGAGCATAGATCGAAAGAAGAAGGATATATCTACACATCTGCCGCGGGCATTTTATTCGTTTGGTCCAAAAGCCGTTTAGGAGGCGATTCAATTCTCTTATTTTTTTGGGTGTTATCAAAACATTTACTGCTCAGCTTCTGGACCAAAGAAATAAAATGCCCGCGGCAGATGTGTAGATATATCCTTCTTCTTTCGATCTATGCTCATGTTTGCCCTTAAAAATAATTTCTGGAATGCACAACGAGCGTGCTAGCTACCTGGGTTTCCGAGAAACTTTTGCGGCTTTGTTTGTTTTTAATTACTGGTTGAGAGAATTTCCTTTGTCTGTGATCGCTAATCGCTTGGAATTGAGGTGTAAACAAAAGCAACTCATGCTATTGTATTACAAAATCTGCCCTTGTTACACTCACATGCATTCATGTATTTCGTCCTCTTGGGAGAATGGAATCCCCTTCTAGGTCATCGATACTAGGGGGAGGACTCGTTCGTCATCCCAAGAGGATAGCACGTGCTAAAGCGTCCACAAGTCATTGCTGTAAGGCCATTGTAAGGCAGAAATATTAGGGAAATTTGTTCATGATTTTGGGCACGCTTTGACGGTTTTTTTAAAAGGCTTTTTCGAGAAAATCCCTCATAATTTCATAATGGAGTGGCCGGTTTCAGTCAGGTAAATGTTATAGTAAATTTGAACATTTCTACCATTAAGGCTAATTTCCAGTCAGTAGAATTTTCCGAGCGGGCGGAATTTTAGACAATAAAAGGTCGCTCAGCGGTAACTTTCTGTTCAGTTCCAGAGCGACTTTTTCTCTCGCATACAATAGAAATTCCCCCCGCTCGGAAAATTCCACTGACTGGAATTCAGCCTTTAAACTATATATCTGCCGATATTATCGTCTTGATATCCAGGGAGCCGTGACCTTTTAAACGGGGATTCTTTTTTCTGACTCACCCGGTACAACGGCTGAGTAAAAAAGCTAACAATTTTAGCGGGCTGTGGAATGAAAAGTACGTGGCCGATATTCAAAACTAAATTAATGATCTGTCAGTCTAGGGCTAAAACCACTTAGGTGTGAAAGTTTTGTTTGGTAAAAGCACTCATCTGTCAGACCCAGAAAGTAGAAAAATTCTGGTAAGGGATTCGTATGGGAACGAGAATTCCACGTTCCATTTTGGTCCATGATTTACTCACCGTTGAAGTTTAGATTCTATTTCTGAAACAGACAATTATACCGGGTGAGTCAAAAAAAACGTGGGGTGTTTGGCAGACTGTGACGTTGCTTGTATTCACCCGATCGTCGTGAAATAAATTTGTCCATGCAGCAAAAGGTCTAACTTAGATTATAAGCCTAACC
>REGL01000838.1:30082-41358 GCA_004194395.1 Aurelia aurita complex sp. Pacific | reverse complement strand
AAACATGGTGCCTATTTACTAAAACATGGTGCCTCTTTATTAAAACATGGTGCCTATTTTTTAAAACATGGTGCCCATTTATTAGAATATGGTGCCTATTTATTAAAACATGGTGCCTTTTCATTGAAACATGGTGCCCCGTTTAAAATTTGCAGCAGACTGGGGCGAGAAGCCTGGTGTCTGCTCTCTTCTTCGCACATGTTTGTGCCAGAGTAGATGGATCTAGGCTCATGGATTGAGCAGCATATGAATCAAATGTTTCCGCCAATTTTTGCTCGTGGCCCATAACCGAAAACCTCCAAAGCCTCATTTTCACGGACCAATCAGATGGCGAAGAAGTGAAGAAGACAAAAGAAACCCGTGAAGATCATTCTAAACTTTACCTACCTTCATAAAACGGAGCCAGGAGAACAAACGGCTTGAGATTTCCAGAATATTTTTGAAGAAATCTGCTCTCGTTGAAATATCCCCAGGTTTCGAGGAGTTATGGCTTCTTGAATAGACAGCATCGGCCAAGGCTTGTCGAGGCCTGTTTGCACCACTTCAAGTCAGGTGATCAAGTCATGGTAATTTTTTCATTCACCTGCCATTTGCAACACTTTCAACATCAGTTTGAAAGAATCCGAAAACAATTTCAAAGACACAGGTTTCCAAATGTCTGAAAATTTTTCCGACTTACTCAGTATGGCTGGAATTATAAAACTGTGGATATTTTAGCAGTAGGACCAAAGTTCTCATAAAGTAGTGTAGATGACTTGCCAGTCTGTATAGAAAATTAATGACGGCAGAAGAGTAGTAAGAATTTGTAATATGGATGATAAAAGATAAGATTGTAGATAATTATGGAGATTTTATCGTGTTTGTTCAGCCTGTCAACTAACAAGTCCTAGAAAAGTGAGGGGAGGTGTGTCCACACAAAAATCTTCACCCGGCTTCAAATATTTTTCCACCAAATAAGAAGCATAACCGTTACTCAGACTGTTAACTAAAAAATTTCCAGGAAGAGGAAGGAGAGGTACTTGACTTTAAAGGACAAGTCCGGGGTTGGTATGATTGATGATAAAATACAAGATAATACTGCTATGAATGATGTATCATACTTTTCCCACTATTTTTCACCTTATAATTGTGAAATTACGTCTTACGCTGAACAACCAAAAACTCTTTTCGTCAGACACTCATCATGTTGTTTTACTTTTTATTAGGTCAAATCCGGCACATATCCTTGATCATGCTTTTCGAGGTCTTTTGCGAGTTTTCAACGCTTTCGCAAAATCCTCGTTCTTGTTGGTTTTAGCTAGCGAGGAAATTGGCATCTTTGAGCCTTCATAATCGAAATCAGCTAGGAAGTTAACGCAATTCAACTTTCTCAGATTTGATTTTATTTGAAAAGATTTCGCAATACCGAATTTATTGATCTAACAGCTAAGCTTGAGCAGTCAACCTACATGTTTAGATTTAGAAAGATTAAAATTGTTTTCAAAGATGCACCTGCGAGTAAACGCAGAACATGTTTAAGTGCCTTCTGATTGCTATTGAATGAACATGATTTATTGGCATCTTCGTTAAAAATACACACAGCAGGCGGAGGCGAGGTGACCTACTGCGAGATGAGACGTCTGGCCTAGAATCTGATTTCTGAAATTTCGTCAAGAAAATCTTCCGAAATTTTTCTAAAGAGACGAAGGAAGCGAAAATTTTGTGAAACAAAACATTCAGGTTTCCGAAAAGACAAAGTGATTTGGTTTTCAGAAGAATTGATTTCACACCTCTGAGTGTAGTCAGTCAAATTAAAATAAACAGAGAAAACAAAACAATATGGGCTGCTGCATTGAATAGGTGAAATCGATTCTCTAGAGGCTGCCAAATCGCTTTGTCTTTAACAGAACTGTATCCTTTGCTTTATAGAAATTAACACATGCTGAGCAAGGGCAGATAATTCTGCATCAGGATAGGATCAACAAGGACAGATTTTGTAAGACAAGAGCGTGCGCAGCTTTTGGTTGACACCTCAATTCAAAGCGATTAGCGATCTGAGACAAAGGAAATTCGCTCAACCAGCAATTCAGAACAAGCAAAGCCGCAAAATTTTCTCTGAAACCCAGGTAGCTAGCTCGCTCGTTGTGCATTCCAGAAATTGTTTTCAAGAGCAAACATGAGCATATATCAAAAGAAAAAGGATATACCTACACATATGCCTCTGGCATTTAGCTCGTTAAGTTCAGAAGCCGATTGGGAGGCGACTCAATTCTCTTATTTTTGTGGGTGTGAGTAAAATACTTACTGCTCAGCTTCTGAACCAAAGAAATAAAATACCCGTGGTGGATATGCAGATATATCCTTCTTCTTTCGAAAGATGCTCGTGTTTGCTCTTAAAAACAATTTCTGGAATGCACAACGAGCGCAATAGCTACCTGGTTTTCAGAGAAACTGTTGCGGCTTTGTTTGTTTTGAATTACTGGTTGAGGGAATTTCCTTTGTCTGCAATCGCCAATCGCTTTGAATTCAGGTGTCAACAAAAACAGTTCATGCTATTGTGTTACAAAATCTGTCCTTGTTGATAGGATCCGCTACTTCTTGTCCCTAAGTACGAAGCGATCACCGACTGCAGACAAAGGGAATTATATGCCCAGTCGGTCAGGTCATAAACAAAAAACAAAGCAAGAAGCAAAAAGTTGCTCTGAAATTTGCTCACTCCTTGTGCATAAGGAGGATAAATCTAAACATTTGCCTCTGGTTTTTGATTTGTTTGATTCAGAAGCTGACAGCAGCAATTGTTTTAATTACTCCCAATAGATACAAGAATTGAATCGTCTCCCAATTGGCTTCTGAACCAAACAAATCAAACGTAGCCTGTGTTCCAGAGAACTGGGGTCTGGGACACAGGCTAGAGAAATTACGGAAGCAAATGTTTAGAAATATCCTTCTTCCTTGGATAGATACTCATTTTTGCTCTTTAAAGCCATTTCTGGTCTGCACTATGAGCGAGCTAGCTACTTGGGTGTGTCAGAGAAAGTCGTGAGGCTTGCTTTGCTTATGTTTATGACTTGACCTACAGAGCATAGAATTCCTTTTGTCTGCAATCAATAATTCTTTGAACTTAGATGCCAATCAAATTAGCAGATCCTAGTGTAAAATCGTCTGTTCTTGTTCCCATGCTAAAAGATGATTGATATCCGCCGTCTGCTTCGAGTGTTTAGCAGCACATGCCAAAAAGCACTATGAACCGATAAAGCCGAGAGAGAGAAATTATTACTACGGCAGATCAGGCAAGTAGCAATTAATGATAATTTAAGTAGCATTGCAGACTTGTAAGCAGGCAAGTAGCATTGAAACCTGTGTTTGCAAGCACACTGAGCGCATGCTCTGCAGAAACGATAATGTGACAAAACAAACCGTGCTATAGCGTAGCGATAAAAGCATATTGCTACTACCAACAAGACCTTAGCCACGCTCCCTTGGAACGAAAACACTAGCCACTTTTCTTCCAATTCAGAGAAAAGTACCTCTCGTGCAGTAACAGGAACGGTATACTGTATACACATTTAGTATACGCCGTTCCTCTTGCAACATGAATAATACTCCGAGCCAAAACGGAGAATTGGCAACTATTTTTGAAATGTACCTCTCATGTAGTAACGGGAACAGTGAATATGCATTTAGTATACATCGTTCCACTTACAATATGAGCAATATATTGAGCCAAAACAGAGTGGCAACTATTCTGAAATTCAGGTCGGTCAGGGATAACTTGCCTGTCATGTGGCAACGGGAACGGTCTATACACAAAAACATGGACAATATTTTGATCTCATAATCCCGGGGAGGGGGGGGGGGTACATGATTTTAGGATGGACGGGAGTCTGTCGCCCGGTTTGCAGAAAGCTACCCTCTTCTAATTACCGAAACTTGCTTTTGATACCCACTTCTATGATGAATTTTGGCGGAAAACTGCCCATTTCAACCATTGTTTTGCGAATTTCAGCGAAACCCCACCCATGTTTATGGAAAATTTGCTGAAAAAGGACCCTTGTTTAGAGAATTTTTGACCCAAAGCCCACCCATATGGGTGGCACATACCAGTACCCTAAATATGTTATGTATCCCCTCCGGGCTCACAATATAGAAATACCCCTTTCTCAGTGAAGTCATTGGTGNGGGGGGGGGGTACATGATTTTAGGATGGACGGGAGTCTGTCGCCCGGTTTGCAGAAAGCTACCCTCTTCTAATTACCGAAACTTGCTTTTGATACCCACTTCTATGATGAATTTTGGCGGAAAACTGCCCATTTCAACCATTGTTTTGCGAATTTCAGCGAAACCCCACCCATGTTTATGGAAAATTTGCTGAAAAAGGACCCTTGTTTAGAGAATTTTTGACCCAAAGCCCACCCATATGGGTGGCACATACCAGTACCCTAAATATGTTATGTATCCCCCCCCCCCGGGCTCACAATATAGAAATACCCCTTTCTCAGTGAAGTCATTGGTGGGCCTGGGGTCATTTTCTCATTAACATTACAATTGCTAGGGATATCCTTCAGTAACACGATTCCTTTGCAGTCGCAAGGCCTGTCAACACGGCCTGGCGCTAAATTTTATTTGAAAGAGGGCTGCGACAAATTTCCATTTAACATAAAAACAAGCGAGAGAGGGTAAATCAAATAAACTGTTACCTTTCAGCTGACAATTTTGGGTTGATTTGAATTTCACCACAACTTCAAAAGAAAGCATATTTCCTCGCAAATATTTGATTGACTTGTTAATCTTTTTTGCTGCCATGATAAAATCCACACGTGTTTGGTTGCAAGTCCTTATCTCTTGTTTTGAAGCTTTGTCGAGCGGAAAAGTTTGATGTACTCCGTTCGCAGCTCTCTGGCTATGCGCATAGTTCCTCGTGAAACGTGAACGTCCTTTTGGGAAGCGGCAAGAAGCAATGGCAAACTTTGTTAAACAAAGGATAAAATAGAATTGACACCTTCTGTGTATCCAACAACAACGAGGAAAGATAATGTTACAATAGGATCCGTTACTTTTCGTTGACACATTAGTACAAAGCGATTAGCGATTGCAGACAAAGGGCATTCAATGCCTCGTCGGTCAACAAGGGCAGATTTTGTAATACAATAGCATGAGTTGCTGTTGTTGACACCTCAATTCAAAGCGATTAGCGATTGCAGACAAAGGAAATTCTCTCAACCAGCGATTCAAAACAAACAAAGCCGCAAAAGTTTCTTTGAAACCCAGGTAGCTAGCTTGCTCGTTGTGCATTCCAGAAACTGTTTTTAAGGGCAAACATGAGCATAGATCGAAAGAAGAAGGATGCATCTACACATCTGCCGCGGGCATTTTATTTGTTTGGTTCAAAAGCTGTTTAGGAGGTGATTCAATTCTCTTATTTTTTGGGTGTTATCAAAACATTTATTGCTCAGGTTCTGGACCAAAGAAATAAAATGCCTGCGGCAGATGTGTAGATATATCCTTCTTCTTTCGATCTATGTTCATGTTTGCCCTTCAAAATAATTTCTGGAATGCACAGCGAGCGAGCTAGCTACCTGGGTTTTAGAGAAAATTTTGTGGCTTTGTTTGTTTTGAATTACTGGTTGATAGAATTTCCTTTGTCTGTGATCGCTAATCGCTTTGAATTGAGGTGTCAACAAAAGCAACTCGTGCTATTGTATTACAAAATCTGCCCTTGTTTCGTCGGTCAACTTATAAACAAAAACAAAGCAGCAATCCATGGAAGAAGGAAATATCAAAATTTCTGCCTCGGGCATCTTATTTGTTTGGTTCAGAAGCTGAGCAGTAAGTGTTTTAATGTTTTAATTACACCCCAAAAAAGGAGAATTGAATTGCCTATCAATCCATTTCTGAACCAAACAAATAAAACGCCCGAGGCAGAAGTTTAGATATATCCTTCTCCTTTGGATTTATGCTCATGTTTTCTCTTAAAACCATTTCTGGCATATTGAGCCAGCTTCAAGAGAAAGCGATTTGGTGGACCTCAGGAATATATTTCACACCTTTCTATCTTACCCTATTTGTCAAACTCCTACTACCAATTGGGGGTATTCCAAGATTCCTGACCAGTTATAAGATTTCAACTCAGTTAGCTCCTCTGCATGGCAATATAGTCGTTACAGCAACAATTATCATTGAATTTTGAAGTTTTCAATCAGTTTTACAATAGCAAATTTTGAAAAACTGCAGACAATTTTTGCTCCCAGACGCTCCCAAATGGCCCAATTCTAGCTCCACGAACTACAATTTGGGGGGTTCTGTAAAAATATACTACCATTTGAGGGTATTTTTCAAAATTTTTGCTTTGGCCCTCTTTAACCCTGACTGGACCCCCCTGTCAGGCCACAATGGGAGTACCCCCCCCTGCGTCGTACCGAGCCCACATCAGCAGTAATGCTGCCCGTTCCTGGCCTGCTTCAACAAATAAAAGAGTTTTGAGTCTCAAAAAAGTTTGGGCACATTATATTATTTTGAATTAGCACCCTGAAAAGTCTACTTCTGAAAAGGGGTGCGGTGTTCTACAGAAAAAGCCTTTGGGAAAAAGAAGGGATAATACGTAGCGAGGGGTTTGCGAACAAGCTGAAATCAACCTTAGGTTGCCATTATTAAAATCGGCAGGGGGGGGGGGGCAAATGCTTCTCGTACCGAGTCACCAAACTTTTGGAACAGTCTTAGCACTGAAGCTAGAAATTCTTCAACCCTGAGAGCATCCAAAGAGGAGTTGCAAAAATTAACATCAAATATTCCTTTCGTCTTACTTTTGTTTATATATGACAAATAGTAATTTAGTTTAGTTAGATAGAACAAATATTGTATTTATTGTAAATTATTAGTTATTGTAGGTTTTTAGCATGCCCCCTGTAAATCCATTATTATAACTGAGGGGCTACCATGGGTATAAAAGATCAAATCAATCAATCAAATCAACTCAAAGCTATATTCATACCAACACATGAATCAAGGGCGCCTACCTTGTAGGAACTGTGTATATTCCCAGTGCTGTTTTCGTGACCCAAGTACACAGAGTCCGTCCTGTCAAGGTCAACATGACGTAAGAATAACTCGTTGTTTCAAATTCCGGTGTTGATGTAGTACGAGATTAACTGTTATACTAGACGACCAGACAGCATGATTTTGATTGGTCAACACTAACAGACGCTAGAATTTAAAAATCTCTTGCACGGATTAACAGAACAGCAATTGCTCTGTGTACTATGTCACGAAAACAGTACTGGGAATAAGCACAGTTCATACAAGGTAGGCGCCCTTGCATGAATCCGGTAAAAGTAATATCTTTCTGCAGTATGCTTCAAAACTAGGAAAACCAAGAAGCGAGCCAAATGTGCTGATTTTCAAACCAATCAAAGCGATTAGCTGTATCTGAGAAACTATTTTGCACCAAAATCTATTCAACAAAAGAAAACATTTAAAGGTTGGCCTTGTAATCAAATTGGACTCTTTTGGGACGTCCGGTACACTCAAAGAAATAAGACGGTTTCCAGAATACCTGTTAGGGTGCTCCAGCCAGTTAACTAAGTTCCAAATGTTGCTATTTTGAAGCATATTGCTAAACTATGCTAAACTAAAACTACAACCAGCAAATCAATCAATCAATCAATCAATAATCAATCAATTGTCTAACTCTGAAGCCTTTTGATCCCGGGAGGAGGGGCACTTTCAGCATGGCCTAATAATCCAGTCGGTTTGAGAGTCTTACCAAACGGCTAAAAAATGGCCTTATTTGTCAAATACATACTACCAATTGGGCTAGTGTAGCATTCCTAGCCAATAATAAGATGTCAACTCAGTACACTCCTCCGCATGGCAATATGGTCGTTGCAGCAATAATCACCAATGAATTTTGAAGTTTTCTTACTTTGTGCCATCAGTTTTTACAATAGAAAATTACTGAAACTGCAGAAAAGTTTCATTACTCGATGCTACCAAATGACCCAATTTGATGTTCATGTCCATGAACTGTCGATGAACTATACCATTTGGGGGTTTCTGTAAAATTATACTACCATTGAGGGTATTTTGCAAAGTTTTAGCTTTGGCACTCTTTACCACTGACTGGACCCCCTGTTAGGCCACAGTGGGAGTACCCTCCCCCCTAGGATTTTGATTCACACGATGTCGTGGAATATCTTTTATGTGCAGCGAAATGTACAGTTTTAAGCTAAATATCCCCATTGGTATTTGCATTTTCATGCTTTAAACTCGTTCATCACTTAGCTTTAACTTTCATTTGAGCCATGCCAATTTCTTCCTCTATTTCTTTCGCTAAACTTCCCTTCATGTCATTTTGAATCGTAGAGTGTCTGGCGCAGGTCTTTGGTTCATCATTACAATCCTGCTTTCCCCTGCTCAAACTGAAGTATATGAAAATGAACTGAACGCATATAACAACACCCAATGTTGAAGCTATCACAATTGTTATGGTGTGTCTTCGCCAGAATGAGTCGCTCGATACGTCAACTAAGAGGAAATGAAATGAACTCAGTTAAATCTGTTGCCGTTCCAAATAAAATCAGGTTTGGTAAGTCAATCAGAGAAGAATATATATATAGCTAATTTTAAATTCACACTCGGCAATGCAAATCAGTTTTGATTGAAATCAGTTACGAGCTGGCTTACAATTAACTTAACTTAGTTCAGGGTTAGGGTTAGGGTTCGCTGGCTAATGGGGCTTTGATGATTCTGGTAAGTAAAGCATACAATGGGTGTTTGAACGGTAGGCCAGGTAAAGTTTCGTTTCAGGAGGGTTTGGAGGCAGAATTTTGTTGCTGGCGGTTTATTCGAGAAAATAATCGAAGGCATAAAATTGAGGAGGAGAAGCACCAAATATTTAGGTGGGTAAACCACAATTTCTAACAAACCATTATCGGCGTACCCATGGAGATACCCCCGAGGGTGTATTCAGCACATGCACATACTGAGGGCCCATCCGGGCAATTTTTAGGAAACCCAAAATATCAGTTTAGCCTCATTGCAAATAATAATATCAGCTCATTTTGAACTTTAAAATCTGTAAACGAACATAGAATATTCTGAAACGATGCAAAATAGGGCCAGAATTGCTTCTAAAAAAATCCAAAATATCATCTTGATTATAATTGATGCCAAAAAACATCATGGCCATAAATTCAGTTTATTTGGACCCAAAGATATCACTTACAGCAATATTCTAACCAAAAATATCGAACTTACCTCCCCGTATGTGCATGTGCTGAGTGCCCCCCTGGGGAGATACCTTCGCAAGGAGAGATAGACTACTCCATCCTACAATATGATATGCGAAAGATTCAAAACTTTCTGGATGCTTACCATCTTCTGTGATGAATTGTAAATCTCTGCTTGGATCATTATAAAAATGCTGACAAACTGGAAATCCTTTCGGTGGACTTGGACTTCTGTCAACCGCTTCATTAACAACCATCGCCATTCCGTCAAGTGCATGAACCTCGATATGACAATGAAGAAACCATTTTCCAGGGTTATCAGACCTAATCCGCAACACAACGTAGCCTCCGGTTGGCACAATGATTGAATCTTTGCGCGGTGGATTCTTCAAATTCAAACCAGGGATGTTCCCGCCTCTCCATTCCGGCCTCGACCATCTAGCCTCGTTACAGAAGTTGATTTTAGGGTCACCACCGCAATCTACATCCGGATTATCTGCCGTTAGCTGACCGGTCTTTTGATCATATGCCGGGTATCCCATTTTGAGTAAATAGAAGCTGTGTCCGTGCATATGAACCGGATGGGACCATCCTTTCCCTCTACCCATATTGATCCAGACCATCTGGATGGTTTTGTCATATGGAAGATCCAGCCCATAATGACAATAACAGACTTTGTCTACTCCACAGTTTTTGTTTTTGCAATCATAATTGTCCGCTATTTGATCCGATTGAGTTAAGGAGGATATCCCCGGCATCTCAAACTTCCTTCCATTTACTGCACCAGGAGTAACATCTAGTCCAGGAAAATGGAAATTAAGGAAATGTTCCTCGGAATCGCCTTCCACGAACTCCGGAGTTGTTTGCGGGTTTTTTGCACGCAAGTCATCAAACGTAAGACACTTGGTGAAATAGCCTGTGGGAAAGTAGAGAAAAGGGCAGTTCAACACGACACACACATTGTTTTGTGTGCAATCTTTACGTTTCGTCGTGGGCTCTTTCTGGTTTGCTCCTTCATAGTGCAGGATTGCCTCCACAGTATGATTTACAACATTGGCCTATAAAAAAAATAGTTAGCATAGTAACTTCGTATATGATAAGAGGAAAAGAATGGTCAACCCGGTCAACCCTGTCTTTCATTAACTAAAACTCTTGAACATCTTATACCGGGTGAGTCAAAAAAGGCCTGGCGTTTGAGAGGCTACTTTACTTCTCCCTGAATATATAAGCAATTATATTTTGCAGCCTCTGATTGAATAGCTCAACTATTCTAGAAATTATTCCTGGCTTAAATCGGTCACTCTGTTAAGATTTTACGAGGGATTTTCTGCAAAAAATTTTCGAGAAACCTTAAAAAACGTGCTAAAATCGTGAGCAAGTTTCCCTAACATGTTTACTTTACAGCAATGACTTATATCCTCTTTGGGGAATGAAAAAGTCTTCCCCCTAGTATGAATAACTTATTCAAGGGGATGGGATTCCATTCTCTCAAGATAACAAAATACATGAAACCATGCAATAGCTAGGAAGGAAAACAAGGGAAATTTTGGTCGTCGTTTTCATTCGTTTTGCAAGTTTTTGAAAGGGGCTTTCTGCAGAAAATCTCCCATATTGACGGGAATGAATGGCCAACTAAGGCCGGGTAAAGTACTGAACCTAATTGGACGTATCGGGAATAAACAAGACAGTTTTCAATGTTATTGCTCTGCTATTCAGGGAGCAGCATTTTCTCAAACGCCGGCCCTTTTTATTGACTCTCCCCCGGTATATATTCTCGTATGAAGATCGATTGGCATTTAGACCGGGTGTCCCAATTGATGTATTGATACTTGCCAAAATATACTTCAATGAATTATGTATCAATCCAAATGAAACACAGACTATTTTGAAGCAGAAAGCCTAACTTAGATGAAGAAACATTTTTCACTAAAATCGGTCATACCATTCTATAGTTTCGGGTTATGTTGCTTTGGAGTGAACTTTGGACATATCCCAAAGAGAATCAAAATGTCGATAACGTTTTTCCAAGAAGACGATTGATACAATTGTCATCTTATGTGAAAGCTGGAAACA
>REGL01000838.1:17509-29969 GCA_004194395.1 Aurelia aurita complex sp. Pacific | reverse complement strand
TCGAGAGGGACTTTCTGCAGAAAATCTCTATATTGGCGGGAATGAATGGCCAATTAAAGCCGGGTAAATAACTGAACCTAATTGGACGTACCGGGAATAAACAAGATAGTTTTCAATGTTATTGCTCTGCTATTCAGAGAGCAGCATTTTCTCAAACGCCGGGCCTTTTTATTGACTCTCCCGGTATATATTCTCGTACGAAGATCGATTGGCATTTAGACCGGGTGTCCCAATTGATGTATTGATATTTGCCAAAATATACTTCAATGAATTATGTATCAATCCAAATGAAACACAGACTATTTTGAAGCAGAAAGCCTAACTTAGATGAAGAAACATTTTCTATAGTTTCGGGTTATGTTGCTTTGGAGTGAACTTTGGACATATCCCAAAGAGAATCAAAATGTCGATAACGTTTTTCCAAGAAGACGATTGATACAATTGTCATCTTATGTGAAAGCTGGAAACAGGACAAAATTTGATCACAATTGTTCTGCTTTTTCAATGAGACATTTAAAAAAGCTTTCAAGTAAATTTGTCAAGAAGGGATAGAACGAAACGACTAATCTTAGTAAAATAAATTCTGCATCTAAGTTAGCATCTTCCTTCCGAATGAAAGGTTAGCAGTAGTGGTTTAGATCAACGAGCAAATTTGAGGTTTGCCGACTTCAAACTCTGAAACCAAATTACGAAAAATACCAAGGGCAAAATGAAAATCAAATGTTGGCCTACCTTATTAGTTTTTGTCCGTTAGGAGGGAAGCAAATTCTAAAATTAGGCCTATTGAGTAATGGCGGGTTGCTGGGTCGCTTGCAGTGTGACTTGAAAGAACAAACATGGTACTTTTAACATGTAATTGATTCTAAGCATGCTTTAGTCAACAAAGGACTGGAGGTATGTTGCGAAGGTTGTTGATTTTTGGACATTAGGCCATAACGGGCAAAAGCTAATACGGTAGGCCAACATTTGATCTTCACGGTGCCCGTGGATTTCGATTGGAGATTTAAATACTCGATTAATCATGAGTTTGATTAACCTGTACGCAGGCTGCACGCAGGCTAGAGTTTGAAGCAACTTTTTCTGTAGCATTTTTTCTTTAGCAATACCCGGCAAATTATTTTATTTTTAGTAGACTGGCAAAGAGGCAAAGAAATTCTTGACATGACCGTTAAAAAGTTCTCTTTTTGCAAGTAAATTTGACAAAAACATACCTCCATGCTAACAGCTCTGATCCAATAATTCCCCAATTCTTGATTTGCAGTCAGCAAAAAATCAAATCTCTCTCCAGGGTTTATGATAAATGATTCAACTAACGTGCCTTCTATGTCAAATGCATCAGATGAAATCACGGTAAGGTTATGCTGATCAACTGATATTCTTAAAGGATAAATCGACCCTACGCCTATGACTCTGAATCGCACTGTTTCTCCCTTAGTGACATTGAACCAGGTCAAGGGAACTTCTAATTGAACACCTGAAAATAAAAAGGACGGTAATACATCAGTTACTACGAATAAAACCAGGGGGTGTTCTCTGTTTGGGTAACTTGCATGCTTAAAGGCAATAGACAGAGGTAAATATGTTTGTCTGTAAATGAAGTAAAGAAATACCCTGGAAACCATTGTTCCCTGGCTCATGCATATACCTATTTCAATGATTTCAATTGTCAGTAAACTCTCGCTCTTTCCAATGCCCTTGTTTATGATTGCATACACCTTATAACCTTTGAAGCCTGTCGATTACCTCTAAGATCACTTTGATAAAGCGGAGAATGTTATCAAATCATAAAAAAAATTCACAAGCAGGCGTTTCAAGTTTTAGTCACTTTGAGATGAAAAAGCAAATTTTCTAGGCTTTCGATGAATACCAAGATATGTGGCAGTCAATTATGGCAGACTAGGTCCGCTCGGCGCGGCTACGCCATGCCTCCGCACTCCTTTTAGCTTCGTTGTGTTCGTCTAAGTGGCAGTACTTAAGTGGAAAATGCATCTTGGTGTTAGTTAATTTAATGAAGCAGTACTTACGTGGAAATGTATGTCTGCACATGGCAGTGGCAACATAGTAATGGCTATTGTTGAGGATCAAAAGTAGTATTGATTGCCTATTGCCAGTGTCTTAACAGGTGTTCCTCCAAGACAGATTGTGCCTGGTTTCGTAGTTGGTTCTGTCGCCCAGGGGGGGTACTCATTGGTTTTCAATACGGGGGGGTCCATGCCAATATTTGGGGTCCGACATTTTACGTTGAATCAATATTTGGGGTCTGTGAATTACAGCATGGACCAAAGTTCAATTTTTGGGGTCTACAATTCTGAAGAAAGGAAGAATGGCGCAATTTGGCCCTGAAGTTGCGAATTATGAGATAAATGTTTTGGTATTATTTAAAAACTGAGAAAGATCAAGAAGCTTTAATTGAAATCATTCAAAAACATTTTAGGGGCCCCAGAAATAGATAGCAATATTTGGGGTCTCCAAAACATTAGACTNTATGATAAATGATTCAACTAACGTGCCTTCTATGTCAAATGCATCAGATGAAATCACGGTAAGGTTATGCTGATCAACTGATATTCTTAAAGGATAAATCGACCCTACGCCTATGACTCTGAATCGCACTGTTTCTCCCTTAGTGACATTGAACCAGGTCAAGGGAACTTCTAATTGAACACCTGAAAATAAAAAGGACGGTAATACATCAGTTACTACGAATAAAACCAGGGGGTGTTCTCTGTTTGGGTAACTTGCATGCTTAAAGGCAATAGACAGAGGTAAATATGTTTGTCTGTAAATGAAGTAAAGAAATACCCTGGAAACCATTGTTCCCTGGCTCATGCATATACCTATTTCAATGATTTCAATTGTCAGTAAACTCTCGCTCTTTCCAATGCCCTTGTTTATGATTACATACACCTTATAACCTTTGAAGCCTGTCGATTACCTCTAAGATCACTTTGATAAAGCGGAGAATGTTATCAAATCATAAAAAAAATTCACAAGCAGGCGTTTCAAGTTTTAGTCACTTTGAGATGAAAAAGCAAATTTTCTAGGCTTTCGATGAATACCAAGATATGTGGCAGTCAATTATGGCAGACTAGGTCCGCTCGGCGCGGCTACGCCATGCCTCCGCACTCCTTTTAGCTTCGTTGTGTTCGTCTAAGTGGCAGTACTTAAGTGGAAAATGCATCTTGGTGTTAGTTAATTTAATGAAGCAGTACTTACGTGGAAATGTATGTCTGCACATGGCAGTGGCAACATAGTAATGGCTATTGTTGAGGATCAAAAGTAGTATTGATTGCCTATTGCCAGTGTCTTAACAGGTGTTCCTCCAAGACAGATTGTGCCTGGTTTCGTAGTTGGTTCTGTCGCCCAGGGGGGGTACTCATTGGTTTTCAATACGGGGGGGTCCATGCCAATATTTGGGGTCCGACATTTTACGTTGAATCAATATTTGGGGTCTGTGAATTACAGCATGGACCAAAGTTCAATTTTTGGGGTCTACAATTCTGAAGAAAGGAAGAATGGCGCAATTTGGCCCTGAAGTTGCGAATTATGAGATAAATGTTTTGGTATTATTTAAAAACTGAGAAAGATCAAGAAGCTTTAATTGAAATCATTCAAAAACATTTTAGGGGCCCCAGAAATAGATAGCAATATTTGGGGTCTCCAAAACATTAGACTCAATATTTGGAGTCCCCAAAACATTAGGCTTAATATTTAGGGGTCAGCGAAGAAATAGTCACTGCAAAAAATATCAAAATTTGCCTTTAGTTTCTCCTTGGAAATTTAGGGGAAACGGACAAGTTTATCTGGGAAATTGAAGGGAAACGGACATTTCCATTTCCTTCTTGGGAAATTATGGGGAAAGTGTCCGTTTCCCCAAAATTTCCCCATGTAAAAACGTAGGGAAATTTTGTCATTTTTTGCAGTGAGTGGCATGGACCCCCCCGTATTGAAAGTTAGGGAGTACCCCCCTGGGTTCTGTTGTTGTGGTCTAATGCATCAGTGATATAGGTTAGGCGGATAATGCCCCTTGTTTAGTATTACCTGGTGCCAGTGTCTGTGCCTTAGCAGGTTTTCCCTAAGAAAGGACCCCTGTGCCTGGTTTTGTAGTTGGTTCTGTCGTCGAGACCCATTTCCTCACGGAGTGCCCAGCATTTGAAGTACTTAGAATACTCCCCCCCCCCCCCCTTCTAAGATTGGTCTACTTCGAGTCACTCCCTACTAATTTGCAATTCATCCAACTTATGAGGAGTAAGAGTGAGCCAGTGATATATGCCTTATCTAAATTTCTAAAAGAAGCATCCAAAGAGCGAATAATATCGGATATCAAATATTTCGTATCACAAAAATTTCGGACACTGATATTTTCGAGAGTTTGAAATGTCCGAAAATATTAACTTCCGAAATGATTTGCGTTTGATGTATACCTGTTACAGGATCTTGAAATCTTCCTCTGCCTTCAATCATTGCAGATACCCATGGCACGCCACTAAATTTCCCACCATCCAGTGTTTCAGTTGTCTTGTATTTCTTGTTGTTGATGAAATTACCATACACCATCCTTACATATACCTGCAGGCAAGAGAAGAATTTTGCAGACTGATATCTAACCAATACTCAAAGTGTTAACTTGAGCGTTGTAAAGTTTTGTTGATTTCCTTGCTCAGTGCTTCTGAACTTTTTTGCAGGATAGATACCGGGTGTCCGGAAGAAATGTATACGGATTTGGTTGACTCAAGCGATGTGAATTTAGCTTAGATCAATGTCTAATAATGTGAAATATTTAGGTGTTCAACTTGACAGTAATCTTGACTGGAATCAGCACATGAAAGTCTTATGTGGGAAAGTATCTCGTGCTTTAGGTTTTCTCAAGTATGCTAAGAAATTCGTACCGAAACCTACTCTGATACAAATGTACAGAGGCATTGTCGAGCCACACTTTCGCTACTGTTGCTCTGTATGGGGAAGCTGTGGCGAAGCTAGATTGCAAGCTCTGCAAAAATTGCAAAATCGAGCTGCAAGGATTGTCTCAAATAGCAGTTATGATACATCTGCGACCCTTTTGATTAAGAACCTTAAATGGCTTACTGTCAGTGATATGATTAAAAGTGAAACAGCTACGGTTACGTATAAAGCAATAACTGGCCTTGCACCTAGCTATCTTTCTGATTTGTTCACAAAAAATTCTGACCGAAATATTGATATTAGCTTGCGAAATGCAGCCACTGATCTCTATATCCCAAGGATGACAACCTGCAAAGGACAAAAAGCGATATCTTTTCGTGGCGCTAGAACTTGGAATCAGCTTCCGTTGGATATAAAACAAGCAAATTCGCTTAATTCGTTTAAATGCCAACTAAAAAACCATCTGCAGCCTTCTGCTTGAACATTTGATTGTGATTTTTTCGTTCCATTCACCAGTTTTGATTTTACTCTTTTTAATTTTTTATCATAAGTATTCTAGTTAGATTTTTTAGATTTTATCACTTGTAATTAGGTTATTTTAGAAAAGTATTGTTAATTTTGTAAGCTTTTTAACACGGCCCCCTGTAAAGCAGTCGTTTGATGGGGCCACCGTGTATAAATAATTAAAAATGAAATGAAATGAAATGAACACCCCCGTCTAAGTGCCCCGGTACATTTTACCCCGGTGATTTCCTCAGTGAAAAAATATTAGGAAAATAGGTCCCCGGACAAGACGTGAATCTCCCCGCTATAAGATGCCTCACAAGTGAAACATCGGTTGCAAATTGGCGAACCCCGGGGAGAATTTTGAGAAAACATTTCATCGTAGAAACTGTTACCCGCAAATAATTATGCCGTTCTTGTTGCATAATTGGAACTCCTCTGTGAAAATTTGACCACATATTTCGGTCATTAGGACCCCGGTGAATATCTGACCTCTCACCGGGGCACTTGAACGGGGGTGTACTCTAAAAATGTTTCGCGATAGTTAACTTGAACATATGTACCTCGTTTGTTGGTATTAGTGCTTTGAGAGCAGACTCTTTTTTGCTCAAATTTGCCTCTTCCTGCAAACAGCGTATAATTCAAAGATACCCATGATAAAATTTGAGCAATATTAGATCTTGTGTTATTCTGTTTTCTAGAAGTCATCACCAATCACCCATTGAGTTGCCTGTGTTCCAGACCACTTGAGAAGGAAATCTTAACCTTGTTCTTAATCTTAATCTTAAGAAAAGTTAACTTTCCTTTCCAAATGGTTGTGAACACAGGCTACCAATGGGCAGTTTCTTAATTTTTCATTAATTTCAGTGCTTAATTTTGACGTGCTTCAGGAACTTGCTTAGGCCAAAAGGCTAAAGCTCTGGTTTGCAGGTGCACAAATTTGAGCTTTCAAGATTGATATTTCTGCTCAATACCAACAAACGAGGTATTTATGTTCAAGGTAACTATCGAGGAACATTTTACCAGTGATTAGCCATTGATCAAAGCTAAGTTCACATCGGTGAAGTCAACCAAATTTGCATACTTTTGGCCATTGTTCATTGCTAATATCATTGTAGACTTGAAGTTTTAGCTGTTTTATCATCTGAGGCTTGAGTTGACAATTTAGGCCATCCGCCATTGCCTGGAGCACTCAGCTTTTCATAGAGGCATCGACTTTTGTAGAAATGAAAACCCAAAGACATTTTAGAAAATATCATAGAAAGGAAAGAATTAACTCTAGCAAATAGTTGTTTGGGTTAGGGCTAGGCTCATGACACGTCTCATACCACGAGAAGCAACCGAGGAACATGCTAAATAAGAGCACTAAGCACTAATGCATGAAGATTGTATTTGGTAATACTTAACATCTTATTCGGTATATATTTGCCATTTGGTTTCAGCACAAAATTCAATTGAGTCTTGAGTAGACTTCACTCAGTCGATGTATTGCGAAGTTGAAGATTTGATTCTATTTTGCAAGAGAAGTCTGATTCTTGTAGCTTCGAACCCTAACACATGGGGTAACTGACTACCAAGAGCTTGTTGGGGTGATGAGATACGGTTTGTCCGAGGAAAATTATGTGCCCGCCCCCCGTGCAGTAGGTTAGTGCTCATGCGCCCGTCGAAATTCTAACCCAAAACGCTACTGCGCATGAGCATTAACTTACTGCACGGGGGGACACATACGTTGTATTACCTCAGATGAATCATGATGATGCCAATCCCCAACTGACATGATCATATCTTTGATTTCCGGAACACCATCTTTCGGTCGCTCTTTAACAATAAATGCGCCATATGCACCATTTGTTCTTTGTGCACCAACATGAGAATGGTACCAGTATGTTCCTTTTGGCTCAGCCTGAGGAGAAAATGCATGGCATTTATAGCTTTAATAGGAAACACTGCAAATTGTAGACGAGTAGGAGACCTTATGCTACCAGGGTAGCGCACAGAAAAAAGCCCTGAGGGATACAGACAAAAACGCCGAATTTTGCAAAGAGACTCATGAACAAATTGGGAAGTCTGGAGCAGTAGAAGTAGTAATTGTATTCTTGAAATGAATTTACCCAATCCAAGGTTAAACCGTTGTACACGTACTATGAGATGTATGGCTTTATGATGGAAATTTCGGTTCAAAATCTTTTATCTGTTTTTCGAGCCAGCTTTTGTTGTTATGCATTATAAGAGTTTAATTTTCACAGAGTTTATTTTATTCTGGGTGATTTAATTTTATTCTGGGTGGTTTAGTTTTATTCTGGGTGGTTTAATTTTATTCTGGGTGGTTTAATGTTATTCTGGGTAGTTTAATTTTTTCTGGGTGGTTTATTTAAATGGAGCCCGACTAACAGTGCGCGTTGCGTTTATGGCTGATTGATAAGAGACCGCGCGCAAGTTTCTGGGTTTAAAGCTCCTCGCCGCATTCAGCCCGAGAATTTCAAGGAATACAAATTGTGCCTGCGATAAAACTCGAGCTTGACTTTGATTTTCGAGCCCGATTTTGTAAAGTGGGGCTCGAAAAACAGATACAAGATTTTGAACCGAAAATTCCATCATATGGCTTGTCGAGCGTAATGCATTAAAAAAACATACTTATGTATACAAATATTTTCAACGAACTTTAACATACATTAAAACACAGAAAACAAAGGACAGCGATTGTAGAAATTCAATTTAACATATACTGTTGATCCAAATTGACAACTGTAGGAAAAATTGCAATTATTTCTTGGTAATTTCATTGGTAAGTGTTACGAAGAGGGTATCATTTTCTGAATTCTTTTTGGTCTTGTGTCAGTTCATTCGAAAGCTTTACAGTTACAGTGAAGGACTCTTTGGGACATTATAAAGAGAACTGGTTGAAGTGAGAATTATTGCAGAAAATAGAAAACCGCTAAAACCATACAAAGGCTCGAAGTTGTACCTTGAATTTGTAGGTGAACGTCTGTCCAGGTCCAATAGGGCACTGAGTAATATAACCAACACCATCCATCCATGGTGTCCCTCGTTGATGAATCCCATGCCAGTGAATGGCTGCACTGTCACTAAGTAGTTTGTTGCGTACATGAATGACTGCCTGATTGAAAAGAGGAGAAAACACAGTATGTAACACAGTCCTAACAAAAATCTCAAATTTAACCTTGCATCAGAAGTTTTTGGTCGATAAGAAGTTGATATATTCTACCGCGAGTTCCAAAAAAGTACTTCTGTTTACAAATTTACCAAAAAGCGATCATCACGCCAATGATAAAATGTTCTTTTTGATTTGTTTCGTCAGTGACAAAAAACAACATCAAAAACTAAATTTTCTACTTTCTAAACGAATTACAAGATCAGCTATGTCTACGTCTGGGAAAATAATGTCTGTGGTCCGCTTACTAAACAAATAAATTTGAAGATCAGCCTTGTAATTACGAGTACTTTTTGGGACACTTTTTGGGACACTTTTTGGACACTTTTGGGACACTTTTTGGGACACTAGCTGATGAAGTTAAATCGTTCAATGCCCAATGAATAATATTATTTAGCTACCACTTACAAAGGAGCATATACGCTAAGGGTATTCATATCTGCAAAAAACATTTGAAATACGAACTGATACATTATCAAGATATATGGTACCCTGGGTTTCGCTCCTTTTTCCTATTTCTTTTTTTCTTATTCTTTATTTTTGTTGGCTCTGGTACCCAGGGTAGATCTACGGCCAAAAAGTAACGAGAATACAACGTAATACGCCATTGTGATTCTCATTTAGATTAAAAAGTTGATTATATATTTTCTGAAGATAAGTTAAAAGTTAAGTTTAGTTCAGTTCTGTTTAGGTTTTAATTCAGTTAAAAGTATACTCCTGTAAAAGTGAGTGAATTATTAAATGATGATGATGATGATGATGATGATGATGATGATGATGACGATGATGATGATGATGATGATGATGATGATGATGATGTTTGTTGTGGAATTTTGATTTCCACTGAATCAATCTATTCATGAGAAGCGAATTTTCTCAACTTTGAGCATGAGCATAATCTTTCAAAAATTTTGCTGAAAAATGAAGATCGACGAATTGCAAAATATCCATGAAGTTGAATTACTTACAGATTTAGGATGACGCCGGATAACGCTAGGATATGCCGGGGAAATTGCAAAAACATTCGGCTGGTAGGCATTGCTTTTTATTGATATGAAATTGATAAATAATCAGAATTGATTTGCTATGCTAGGGAGTTTAACACCAAAATAGGTTTGTGCAAGAATCAGCTTTAAAATTTATGGTCTACCTTTTGGTTCGACCAGCTTGAGTTGAAAAATTACTTGAATTCAAACATTCCAAACCTTTCCTTCTCTGAGTAAGAAAATAAATAGAAGATTGGTCATATTGCGAAATGCTCTCAGAGCTATTAAATAAATAAAAAAATTTTCAGTTTCCAAAGAGAAATCCCTATAAATATGATAAACGCTGAATCCCTGCTTACTTAAAAATAAAAGCAATTTCATACCGTTTGTCCTTCATACAAGACGATCGGTGGCCCTGGAACGGAATTATTAACTGCAAGGACCATCCTTTGATGTCCGTCAGTTGTTATAACCTCATCAGGGGATACTGTGCTGGTTGCATTTGTCCAATGTTCGTGATATTTATAGAGATATCCCTGATGGCCATAAACGAGATCGGCTTCATGGACCATGGTCAGCCTCTCTTCCAGAACCAACCAATATTCGCAAAATTCGAAGACGGGGCTGCATATTGAGTACGAGGCTGCTGAGCTGGTGACATCATAGAAATGAGTGACAGCAAGCAGTGACAGAAGGAAGGGCAGCATCTTTGAGGAGGCAGATCACGATTTCTGTAAATAAATCAATTGATTGAGAATTGAATAAAGAGGATGGATCATGTAACAATTTAATCGATTGCTTTTGATTGCTTTTGACAAGATAGCAGGACTTCAAAGTTCAAGAACTTCAAGCATCCATCTCGGAATCCCAACAATTTAAATCATTTTCAACCAAATCAGGTAATTTTTGGTTCCAAGAGCGTTAAAGCCATGTGACCTCAGCTTTGGAACTGTTTGCCAAATGAGCTAAAATCAGCTGAAAATCTAAACAGTTTCAAAAGCATGATAAACTAATGGAATGACCCCACCTGTAAATGCAATGCTTGTAAATACAATGATATCATGTAGATTTTGTCCATTTATGTCCATGTAGTTTTGATATTTATTTTCTGTATTTACGTATCAATTTCCTTAGTTATTTTTCCATTTGTTAGTAGATTCGATTTAGAGTAGTTGTATGTGTATACATTTGCATATATATGTATAGCTAGGTGTAAAAAAAATCGAATGAAAATAAGGCAACAAACAAACAAACAAACAGAAGAAATCAGTAATCAAAAGGATTTTTTCGGCCAATTAATTAAGTAACAAATATAAACTTAAAAGATTCCCCAAAACATATGGATGGCTTACTCACTCGTTGTAATGCGAAGAAGGCAATTTTCCTTTCTGAAGAATTGATTCCACACCTCTGAGATCAGTCAATAAAATCAAAATAAACTGAGAGAACAAAACATTATGGATAGCAGCATTTGAGGTGTGACATCTATTCTCGAGGCTGCCAAATCGCTTTGTCTTAAAGAGAACAATAAGGATAGATTTTGTAAGACAATAGCATGAGCAGCTTTGATTGACACCTCAATTCAAAGCGATTAGCGATCTGAGACAAAGGAACTTCTCTCAACCAGCAATTCAAAGCAAGCAAAGCCGCACAAGTCTCTCTGAAACCCAGCTAGTTAGCTCGCTAATTATGCATTCCAAAAATTGTTTTTAAGATTAGCATAGATCGAAAGAAGAAGGATATATGTACACATCCGCCTCGGGCATTTGATTTATTTGGTCCAAAAGCCGATTGGGAAGCAATTCCATTCTCTTATTGTTTGGGTGTGATTAAAACATTTACTGCTCAGCTTCAAAACCGAAGAAATAAAATGCCCGTGGTAGATGTGTTGATGTATCCTTCTTCTTTCGATAGATGCTTGTGTTTGCCCTTAAAAACAATTTCTGGAATGCACAACGAGCGCGATAGCTACCTGGGTTTCAGAGCAACTTCCGCGGCTTTGTTTGTTTTGAATTACTGGTTGAGGGAATTTCCTTTGATGGCAATCGTTAATCGCTTTGAATTCAGGTGTCAACAAAAGCAACTTATGCTGTTATGTTACAAAATCTGTCCTCGTTAAAGAAAACTGTATACTTTGTTTTACAAAATTCTGCTCTGCTTTCTGCATTTTATGTATTTAATTTAGAGTCAATTGGGTCAATGAGAAAAGCGAAGTCAACTCAGTAAAACCTACAAATGAGCAAAAATCAATGTGCTGAGGCAAGTCAACTCCATTATCATCAAATACATCAATTTCATTCCTTCCTTCCGAATTTCCTACAACACAAGCTTTCACTGTAATAGTCGCGTAACTCGGCGTAACTCAGAACCATCTTGAAAACATATTTTCCTTTGCAAACAGCTAAAGAAATTAAAAGTCACTGATTTGTGCTTAAGCAGCTGAGCCTTTTCCATGTGAGATAAAAACCCAACTCGTACGATTATGGAACTTGTTTTTCACCGGTTATCATGGCTACTAATAAGATTTTATATGATATTTTCGTTTCCACACGAAATAACTTGTAAATAAGGATATCAAACGTCATCAAATATTTGCCTGTTGCAGAAGCAGAACTGTGACTATTTGGAAAGAGGAGATACTTCAGGAGATCTTTTGGGTTGGGTGAGAAAGTCCGTCCAGTCGAACACGCCATATGCAAGATAAGATTTTCATTTTTTTTTTTCATTTTTCATTATTTTTACACGGTAGCCCGGTCAATCGAGAGGATTGCTTTACAGGAGGCACGGGGGGGGGGGGTTTTTCCATCGTAAAGGTACCTGGGGTGTGCCGCGAGCAAGGGTATACTTTTTCGGACCCCTAGTCTAGCCAAGGGTATACCTTTTTGCAATTTTGGCC
>REGL01000838.1:0-12069 GCA_004194395.1 Aurelia aurita complex sp. Pacific | reverse complement strand
TATACACCGGAATTTGCCACAAAGTTATTCATACGTCATCTTGACCTTGAGAGGACTGACGCTGTGTACTGCTTGGTCACGGTACGGTTCTAGGACACTCTCTGTACTGGGTCACAGGACAGCAATGGCAATTACTCTACAGTACTGGGAATCAACACACTTCCTACAAGGTAGGCGTCCTTGGTGCTATCAACTCTAAATTGTTTGGTGAAGATGAACAGCTGTTTGCATCAATCAATCTCGAAATATTTGTCAAAGAAAGATGCTTCAAACTGTTCAATAGGTTTTTGACAAAGGATGACATAGGACTAAATATGGGGAGCTCTCTCCTCGATTAGTTTATTTACCATACTGAGAGAGCACCTCTTTCAGAGAAATCCTTCTGCATACGAACTCCTAAAAACTCCTGCAATCTTATTGTAAATTTATTTGTTACTTTCATCCTCTGTAAAGTCACAGTAATCCAAATAAATTGTTGTTGGTTTGCAAGGATTTGTTTTTTTAATTAAAATGCACCTAAAGTAATGGGAAAACGATGCGGTGTGCCCTTAGAGGAGGGAGCTTACACTACACCCATGCAATCAAAAACAGTCTCAGTCAGCATAGGTTCCAAATCTGTATCTCGGCGTAAAAAGATGGGTGTAAAATTCAATGACCTACTTCTTCTGATTGAATGGTTTGAAAGAAACTTTAGATACTTATCCATAATTCTACCGTTGGACTTTTCAGAAATTTTGAATATTTTTGGAAATTACAGCGTATCCACATTTCAACTCATTTGAGGAAGTGACGTCATCAAATTTCTAAATCTTAAACCAGATGAGTGACAGACATTTGCTTGATGCCATATTGTAGGCATTCATAAATTGTGGTTTTCTTCGAAATTATTTCATGCTACGTCAAACAGTTTAGAAATTACGATGGTTTTAACTTTTTTTGAAAATTTTTCTTGAATTATTGAAAAAGAAGAAAAACATTCTAATTCTGAAAATATTGAAGATTTCAGAAAATTCCAACGGTAGAATTATAGAGAATAAGCTAAAGTTTCTTTGAAGTCATTCAGTTCAAAGAAATAGGTCACTCAATTTTACACCAGCCTTTTTAAAGATTTGGAACCTATGCTGTCTCTGGCAAGAGCGTTGCAAGGATGTGTCCACCTTGTTGGGGAGACGAGATGCGCTTTGTCCGAGGAAACTTATGTCTCCCCCCGTGCAGTGGGTTAAAGCCTATTCGCCCGTCAGAGTTGCAACCTCTAAACGCTACTGCGCATGAGCTTTAACTTTTTTTGTTCAGTTTCGGCCGAATATTTATCCGAAAAAGAAAACACACAGGGTATTCTGCAACACATCTTAAACAGGCCTTTGAAATGAAATTTTACATACAGCTTTTATCAAAAATTGAAACTTGAAATTATCAAACAAAACATCTTACTGTACATTATGCAAACAGAAATATGTCACTTGCATTGAATAATGAACGAATTAATGATTGTCTTCAGGTATTCCTACATTTCTACAAACTTTAATAAATGATTTCTCACTCACACACTTAAAACTAGAAACTAAAACTCATTTTGAGCCTAAAAATTGCTTAACAAGTCCTAAAATTCGACTATGATCTTCATCGGTCAACGACTCGACAGCTCGTTTCTCTTCTTCGTCATTCAGAATCTTAAATTGCTTCAATCTTGGCAAGATATTTCCCACCATTGCGTCGGTAACCAGCTCTGGATGTCCTTGTGTGCTCATAATTCTATCTCCGTACACAAGAATCTCATATTGGCAAGTAGGAGACTGGCCTACGCAAAGAGCTTCTTTGGGTAGAGCAGTGACACATTCCCCATGAGACTGCATGATCTTAAACTCATGTCTCTCCTCTCCAAAAGCCTGCTTGTATATTTTCTGGTTACGTAGAGCATCAAAAACGGCTATCCTCCCGGTGCCCCAAACGAATTTTCTTGAAGGATTTCTCTCAACTTTCCCACCAAGTGCTTTCGCAACGAGTTGATGCCCAAAGCATATACCAAACAATTTAGGCCCACTTTCTAGTTGATTTAGAGCGATTACAAATTGCATCAGCTTGGCGATCCATTCGTGCTCATCATTAACAGAGTAGTGAGACCCAGAGATGACAAACCCATCGAATTCTTTCATTTCGCCTTGATTGGGTAACTGCCCTGATACAGCATGAAAATGAAAATACTCATTGTCATTGTTAGAGTCTATCGCTTTGAATTTCTTTGTTATGTAGGCGCAAAGGCCTTGTTCGCCTCCCCAACCTGGTGCATCTTCACAAGCAATTATTCCGATTTTCATACCTGATGATTTCTAATTCTCTCTCTCTCCGAAGTCTAAACAGTAAAACTTTTACCACAGTAGCGGGGCTTCTCTTCCGTTTTTAAAACAGCACAGGACCCAACACAGAACCTTGAAGGACTTCACATTGATCTACACGTTTTTGGTCGGTTTCTGCTGTTGTGAAAACTAAAAATGCTTGAAAACAACAATTTTATGTATAAAAATAAAAAGCAAAGCTTTCTGAGGGTTAGATTTCATGACACTATATCAAAGAGATGGAGTTGAGTCAGTTTTGAAGGCTTTAGCAGGCCTTGATTTATTTTTATTGCAGAAAAGATTGAAAAAATCTCAAAAATCTCCATTGTACCACAAAAATAAGAATGAACATAATTCTTTTTTGGGTACGATTCAGAACAAACCCTTTGGTAGAAACCTGCAAAAATAGTTCCTTTAATTTTGTAATTTTTTTGGTAAATACATTTTGCCCAATTTTTACATTTCAACTGTTGAATTTTTAAATGATTTTTAAAGATATGAATTTTTCAAATTTCCACCATAATGAATCACATAGAAATCAACCAAAATATAAATATTTCCAATCATTGTTGCAATTACTTAAAAGTACATGACAAGAGAATTGAAATAAGATCAAAACGAAAATTTTCGGACCTTTCTGAGCAGAGAATTATTGCTTTGAAAATTCAATCCAGGCAGTGTTATTCCGGAAGTGCTTATGTAAACAAATGAAGTAATTAGGCTCAACTTCAAAATTCATTTTCCTGGCTATCCGTTGTCCAATTTTTAAAATGTTTGCGTTTCATAAACATTCAGATTGTACTTGATGGTATGGGCATGAAATAAATTCAGATTTTGAAACTTCGTATTTTGGTATTTATTCCAAACTTTCTTTTGTTCCGGATCACTGTGCCTCCTTTCTGAGCAGAAATCTTAGATAAGCCCCAGCCCCTCTCTATCACGCCCCTCCCCCACTTACATGGCGGCGGTTGCCAAAGATTTCCATCTACTGTATTTAGCGATAGAAAACGGTGTCTAATTTGCGTACTGGGCTTGTCAAAATCTATGTTGATTCCGCAAAATATGGCATAAAAAACTAAAGAGCTATCATTTATTTTTACGTTACACGTATCTTTTTTAAAAGAAACTGCTTCTAAGAAACTCAACTCTCAGATCGCCACAAAATTAAGAAACTCCAGCACTGGGAAAATATAACTTAAGAAACAATTTATTTTTACAAAAGAAAGCCTAAATATATTTTTACTTTATTTTCACTTGTTTCCTGTGCCATATTACTCGGAGGGTATTTATGTCTAAAAATTGAAAAGGCTTCAAAAAGCATTGTTTTGAAATGTTCACAGGGGCACAGGTACCCTGGGTGCCAGAGGTTTTCTTACTTTTGCCTCTCATTTTTTGTTAATTCTCTGGCATGCCAGCACCCATGGTAGGGCACAGGTAGTGAACATGAAGTTTGTCATGGAACTCGCAAGAAACTCCGAGTACTCAAAGTCTGAAAACTTTGAGAAACTTTCAGTACTGGCCCAAATTCTTAGTTTCTTATGAAAAATATGTGCACTTGACTTTGTGAATAAGCCCCCTCTCTAATAAGTTCCCCTCTTGGAGTCTCAGAAATTAGATGTGCTCGCCTGGCTTTTACGGTAGATTAACATGTGCCTGCAAGAAAGAGGAAAATTTGACCATTCTAATGATGTATAACGTTTCTCTGACAAAACTGGAATGTGAACTATGGAAGGTCTTTTGTTGGCATGGTCTTGGTTTCAACTTGTTAAATGTGAAGATGAGATGGGTTTTTAGTTGATTTTTATTACCATCAAGGTCGCACAAAACGTTACACACAGCACGAAAGAGGAAATTCTGATCTTTTTAATGATGTCTCTTCTCTGGCAAAATTGCAATGTATTGTACTTTTCCTGTGAAATACGGAAAATTGTCTTTTGTGGAAAGGGTCTTATAAAGGTTTCAGTTTGTTAGACACTTGTCAGACGCAAGGTTGAGGAGTTTGCAGGTTATTTTTAATTTTCAATCGAAGGCTTGCCACATGGAACAACAAAAGAAAGTAGACAATTTGGAATTTTACTTGATGTATGACGTTTCTCTGGCAAAACTGTAGCGTATATTCATTATTCGTCTGAATCTGAACTACGGAAAATTATCGTCTGTGGTGGGTAGGGTCTTATCAAGGTTTCAACTTGTCACGGACGTGTAGCCGTGAATCCCAAGTGAAGATGAGAGCAGTTCGGAGTTTGTAGTTGCTTTTAATTATAATCAAAGGCTTTACAAAAAGTAGAAGAGTTGGGCTTTCTTATCATGTATGCCGTTTCTCTGGCAAAACTGCAGTGCCAATGTGGCTTCCTAATTACAATAATCATGACTTATCTAAGAAATTGAAATTGTTCGCGTTTTGGCCTAACTTGATAGTTTCAGATGCGTAAAATCCCAGACAGTTTTCTTGTGACACTGTCATTGCGGTGGTTGCAATAGAGCTATACTTTTCTGAGGCAAGACAATTTCAAATTTCAGAAGCTTGAACGACATGACCAGTCAGCTGGAAAGACTACTCTGCCCTCTGCCAGAACGTCAATATTTGCGAGTAGACAGACTTCGCTTTATCGCCGCAACATGCAACATCAAGAATCTTGAACATCGTCGCTCTTGTGCCTTGGATCCCTGTGGAGTTGTTGCGCATGTGCAATGCCAGCTTCTTTCTTGTTACATAGAGAAAATTTGTAAAACGAAAACGAGGCCAGGTTTGGAACCGGTCCGGTCAGTCAGCTCAGCTTCCGCTTTCAGAAGGCCGGCCTTTTTAGCTGCTAGAAAAGGATAATCAATCTGGAGCACTAGGAGAAGCCCTTTGCAGTTTTGTCAAATCCATGCTAAGTTGGAGGATATGTTCCAAATTATACTGGCACTAACTTTCTTTATCCTAATAATAAGGATATATTTACAAGCAGAACTATCTTCATGTGTGGGCCTAGGCCTTCTTATTGCTTGTGATGCTGTGATGTTCGTGTCTTGTTGGCAAGAAAATCAACAGTCGGTCCTGATTGGAATGATCTATGCAGTATCTATGCCCCCACTTGTAATGTGCATTGCAAAAATTTTCATTGATAAATTTACAATATGAAGCTATACTTGCAGACAAAGAAACCTTTTGATTTCTGAAGTAACTGGAACCGTTTTGGATAGTAAGGGCAAGGATATGATTCAACGAAATGATGTTCAAACTGCCAAACCCACTGCAAGGGATCTACCAAGTTTTGCAGCACCTCCAGAATTTCAGAGAACCTTTGTTTTGATCTGTTGATGCAACAAGGACACCATATCTAGAACTACAACCTTTTACTAAAAGACAATGTAGCTGAATTTGGGTACACTTTTACAAAAGGCTAACTATGTAATTTACACCTGTGAGCAAGACATTTAAAAACAGCCAACAATATAAATTCTTGTTGTTCTTAATCTTGCCATTAAATCTTCATTAAATATTGGGAAGGAAAGTGAAATAAGTAAGAAAATATTTGATTAATCTGACAAGTACCAAAAAGGATTTGTGAACGGGCTACGACGGACGAATTATCAGTTGTAATGGGGCACAATCTTGATGAAAGTAGATAATTATTTCTGCAGACAAGCTACTCTGCTATCCCATTCTTTTGTCCTGAAGCACATTCGTACTTCCCAAGAACGACTTATGTTTGCCCCAGTAAGGATAATCTATCATAAATATGAAACTGAAAAATTAAATGATAAGAGACTTATGCTGGGTAGCATGGAGAGAAATACTGTATTGCAAGCATAAACTCATCTTAAAAGAGTGTTGCTGAATTTCACTGATGATACTGAGTGTAGAATTCAGCGGAATTTTGGAGTTTTGAAAATTGAATGCATAATGTATTTGGCCAACAGTAAAATCAAAGGCATCATTTGAAATGTCTAAAAACTGTCTTTCATGTGCATCTCGGACGTGCTGCTCATATGGGTGGGCTTTTTTATCTGAAATTCCCTACCTACATATAGGTCTGCTTTTAAACAATAATTCTGGTAGATGGGTAGTTTTTTGAGAATTTTGCCATCAATGGGTCCCATATGATAATCCGTACCAAACGACTGAATTTTTTCTCTCTATTTTGCTAGAGAAATTCATACATGTGGGTCAGAAAATTCCTGATATATTCATGCAAATTGGTTTGAAATTCTTGAATATTCTGTCATGCTAATGGGTCCCTTTCTCAAAGTCCAGATACAGGTCGAACCATGTCCACAATGAAGTATCCCCCTGGGTTAATGCTCTATCCATCTTGAGTATTACTTTTCACAAAATTCGTGCTGTATCTAAAATGTCAAGCCTTTGTTGGAAAATCAAGGTAAACAAAGTAAAAGCAGTCATAAAAATAGCTTGTTTTCTTTGCAAAGCTCAAGCTTCTTGCATCAATTAGCTCTTGCATCAATTAGCCATTTGACCAAAAGGAATCTGTGAAGTAATTTTTTAATCATTTTGAACTGATGATCTTTCACATCTGCTGTAGTTACACCATTGATTTTCCTTTACACTGCTTCTTTGGAAGATGTCTCTTCGAAACCTCAATCATATCAAAACAATGTCCAAATAGTTCAAATATTTCAAAAGTGTCCGGTGCTTCGTAGGAGAGTTTTGGATCAAGTACAGCGTATTACCCACTTTGCATTTGTCATGACCTATTTGGTTTGTGTTTCTTCTGAGGACGTGTTTTCTCTAAAATTCCTTTTGCTATTTGCGGGTGATATCGAGACAAATCCAGGTCCTCACACTGACAATTGTCTTAAATTTTTTCATTGGAATTTGAATAGCATATGTGCCAGGGACAATATTAAGATCTCACTAATTGAAGCATATAATTCCATTCATCGATTTGATGTCATTGCGATTTCCGAGTCCATGCTAAATAGTTCCATTAGTAATGAGGATATTNAGGAGGACTGATCGTTTTCACTTTCTACGGCCCGCTACGGCCGTAGAAATTCAGTAGGATTAGCATCCATTCAAATTTCCTATTCCTTGTATGGTCATTATTACCCAATGAAATGCGTGACAGACTGCCTTTAAGCTACTTGCAAGCAAACTAAATCATTAAATAATGTATCCTAAATGATGCATAACAACACCGAGATTTCAAAAAATAAAAAGGGGTGAAATTACTCAAATTACAAATGAGTCCAGTGTCTGTTGCTCCGCAATGTGCAGTGTTTATATTTTCCAGGCGTTTCTCATCATCAAGTTGAAGTATGCATCGTTATCAATGTTGCTGCTGACGCCACAGTAGTAATTCACGAATTCCTCAAGCGTGACCTGCAATTGCAACGGAGGATTCCTTCAATTCCAGCAACAACATCAGCAGAGGTGCATGGGGTAGCTTAGTGGTAGCGTACTGGACTACCTATTTGAAGGTGAGTGATTCGATTTCCCAACCTGGCGAACATGCTACCTTCTAGGTATAATAGGCATAAAGTTGGCCTATTACCTCGAGTAGTCTTGAATTGTTGAGAGCGTGACAACAAACGTGTGACTCGTGATGAGGCCAACAACTGACTGATTATCATAAACATAATTAGTGACTATATACAATTGAGACATAAATGAATAAATAAGGATTAACATAAATTAGAATAAAAGAGTAGTTTCCAGTCCTACTACATAGGTGAAGGTGAAGTTGCGTTTTTCAGCGCCAAGAGCTGGGATCGCAGAAATAGAGCAGACCTAATCGAGTCCGCGACCCCTTTCATGACGCTCAAGTGATGGGGTCCTACCGGGTATCGAACCACTCCGCCTGACTGTTCTGGCTGCAAAGTCAGAGGATTACACTACTGCGCCACAACATCTTCTAGAGTGATGTGAGTCGCCAAATCTCTGTTGCTCCAGGCTAAAGGTACCAGCGAGAGGAAGGACAAGGACACTGCTTGGAAAATCCTTCTTCTCAGACCAAGTTTAAAATGTACCAACAAAGTGTAAAGGGGCTCTTACATTTCCCAAAACTACCTTCGAGAGCTAGGTAGACAAACAGAAAAATAAACAAAGCAAGCCTGCTACGGGTACATTATTGCTCCACCTTCTACACACACAAATTAGAGCATTCACAATGCAATGGTACAATATAGGACAATTTTCCATGCCACTTTTTACAATGATTGAACAGGGCCTGCTCTAAAACGGAACGATCACTTAGAATCAAAGAGAATGGTACAAAGGAACAGTGCAAAAATCTGATTCCCTTCCCTGTTTGGTTTTTAAGACTTCAACCCAAGTTACTATGAATGATTAAATAAACCTTTAAAAAGGAAGTATCATTTCGCATTGCATAATAACTATCGGAAATAACACCTGGGAGCTGTGCTCCCTGGCTCTCGCACTTTGTCAACCCCTGGCTTTCATAATAGCATTCAAAAGAATATCAGAGCATTTTCTGCACATATTAGCATTCGATAAGTTATAGCTGTTTAACATTTCCAAAGAAATTTCCTCAAATGTTCACTGAAAGTTCAGAAATTCTGACCAAAATTACTCCCAATGAAATTAATATGCAGAGGATCTGGGTTTGGCACAAAATACAACAAGTAGATGGCACACGAGAAAATGGAAGAAATTGATATTACCAAAATATATCACATAGCATTCTTTGCACTTAATGTACAACATTCAGGAAAAATTGAGCATTTACAAAATTTGAAAGTTTATACAAACCACTCCATCTCGTTTGCTCTCATCTGGTTCGAATGAATTCAAAAATGCCTCAAGGCATTGCTTTTCAGTCCATTCTCCATTCATATACTTTGGATGTTTTCTCGCACTGTAAGCACTATAAAGAAATAGACCATTTCGCAATTTGGAGAAAGAGACTGAGGAGAGCGCGGCCCATTCTGACAGCCTTGGCAACAGGGAAATCTAGGGAATCCCCTCTTGCAGTGCAAAGTGTACGGTTGGCGGCTCGCTCGCATCTCTCTCCAAACTCGAGTTATTTTCGATTTATTTGCAACTTCCAAGAGGTATGCGATGCTTATTTAGTATGGTAAGTGTTGTCTTTGGATTATTTAACCATTTTGCAATCTTTTCGCTCATTTGTGAATGTATTTTGAGCCATTTTATTTCAATTGTTTCCCTGGACTTTGAAACGGCTCAGTTTAGGCTCAGCTGACCTATGACGAAGTTTTGCTTGTTTACCAGATAATTGAACGCATTTATGGCAATGCAAGGCAAATTAAAAGTATTGTTTGGAGTCCTCCAAAGATTCACAATGAGATTGTGTACTGTTTTGATAAATTTAACAAACAATAACAGGTCAAACCAAGTCAATTGAAGTCGAGGAAGATGATGCAAGATCAATAGGCCTAACTTGACCCGCCTCAAACTCGAGGGAAACCACTGAAATAAAATGGCTCAAAATACATTTACAAATGAGCGAAAAGATTGCAAAACGGCTAAATAATCAAAAGAAAACACTTACCATACGAAACAAGCATCGCATAACTCTTGGAAGTTGCAAATAAATCGAAAATAACTCTATTTTGGAGAGAGATGCAAGCGAGCCGCCAACCGTACACTTTGCACTGCAGAAGAGGGGATTTCCTAAATTTCCTACTTGTTGCCAAGGCTGTCAGAATGGGCCGCGCTATCCTCAGTCCCTTTTCCAAATTGCGAAATGGTCTATTGAAAGTGAACTATTTTGATGTTTTCTTGGAGCTAAAAACCGATGATTTTATCCAAAATTTCTGGTATTGGTGTGCCACCAGCATTTTCAAAATGGTACCATTGGCTTGACAGATTTTGTGAAAATGATATCCTCGACTATGCTAATTTGTAAACAGAACCTGCTAATTACAGGACCACCATTTAAAATGGCTAGCAGTGGTGAAGAAATTGAGCTAAAGTTAGAAGCCTTATAATTGCTGGACTGTGTGACTGATCTAGTTCAATTTGGGGTGATTAGGAAGGAAAGATGAAGTGAAAAGATGTTTTACTATAACTCAACTACTGTACTGCTCCAGACAAAATTTATGGACTAAGGCAAAACAAAGATCATCTTACATCAGTGGTGGACACTTTGCCAAATATTGATGGGCAGACCTATTGTTTCAGTTAAAAAACATTGTCTATTTCTATTGTTTTCAAACGAAATATCTCTGTTCTAGCCAACATTGGGGGGGGGCCAATCGCATCCTCTCACCACCCAAGTGTTCGCCACTGCTAGCATTTACCAATAAAGTGCTTGTGCACAATGAGTTAACTTTGGATATACAGGGAGTCCCAAAAAATTGTGTTGTAAAAGACAATGCCTTTTACACAATAACCCTTTTACAAATTGCCAAACAAATCTGAATACAGCGCCAGAACCCATTCTTTCAAAATTTACTTGTTTCTGACAGTGCTATGCTGGAGAAGAAAGGAAGTGCTGCTTTTGAAGAAACTATCTATTTTGACTTTCCTGTGCCATAAATCAGCAACAACTTGTCAGACTGACTCTTAATTAATCAAGATCTAAAATACAAGTTGAAGTCAATTCTTTGCAACTGTACGAAACGGGACAATTGAAGTTAGCATAGCTTCCAAATCTTTAACTCGGCGTAAAAAGGTGGGTGTAAAATTCTGTGATCTATTTCTTCTGACTGAGTTGCTTTAAACAAACTTCAGTTACTTATCTTTAATCCTACCGTTGGACTTTTCAGAAGTTTTCTACATTTCTCGAAATTTCAGCGTATGTTACATGTTAACTCATTTGAGGGTGTGATGTCATCAAATTTCTTAATCATAAAACAGAAAAGTGACAGACTTTCGCTTGATACCATATTGTAGACATCCATAAACTATGGTTTTCTTCGAAATTACGTCATGTTGTGTCAAACAGTTTAGAAATTACGATGGTTTCAAGTTTTTCTGAAAATTTTTCTTGAATTCTTGAAAAATTAGAAAAACACTCTAATTCTGAAAATATTGAAGATTTCAGAAAGTCCAACAGTAGAATTAAAGATAAATAGCTAAAGTTTCTTTAAAGTCATTCAGTTCAAAGAAATAAGTAACCAAATTTTATACCAGCCTTTTTAAAGATTTGAAACCTATGCTATTGAAGTTTCAGCTTCTCCACAGCAGCCATACAAATGGGGCACAATTCTTTACAATTGGCAATTCATTTTTCCTGGAAAATAAGTATCACTACAACAAGCTTACTCTTTCAAATCTTGAAATGTTAAGATGCCATCACCAGTTCTGTCTGCTGTCTTGAATGCCTTATTGACCACATCGACTCTACTGGCTGACATATTTCCCTGCAAAGTAAACAATTCCCAAATTTAATTTTCAATGAAAACAGGCAGATTTTGAAATAATGGCATCAAGTCATCAAAAACTTGCATGAATGGTTCATGCATCCTACGTTTGATTCAATGGCTTCAAAGGAACTTCTCATACTTTGCTATGATTGTTTGTTGATAAGCTTTTTTGATCTCTAAATAGACCATTTCGCAATTTGGAGAAAGGGACTGAGAAGAGCGCGGCCCATTCGGACAGCCTTGGCAACAGGGAAATATAGGGAATCCCCTCTTCTGCAATGGTAAGTGCACAGCTTGCGACTTGCCTGCATCTCTCTCCAAAATCGAGTTATTCGATGCTTAGTTAGTATGGTAAGAGTTTTCTCTGAATCATTTAACTGTCTTGTCATCCCTCCACTCATTTGCGAGTTTAATTTGAGCCATTTCATTTTAGGCATTTTCC
>REGL01000837.1:103155-116685 GCA_004194395.1 Aurelia aurita complex sp. Pacific | reverse complement strand
CACCATGCAAAAGTTTTGCGAGAATCTTTTGCCGTTTTTTCCCAATCTTCAGACCAACGGGGCACAATTTTTTTTGACACCCTGTATACCCTTGCCCGCGGCACATCCCCAGGTACCTTTTCTATGGAAGAGACCGCCCCCCCCCCCCCCGCGACAGTGATTATCTAAAGGATGGCAATTTTAATGTAAGAAAAGATGCACCTTGGTTCACTACTTGTAATGTTTGATCTACAGTAGACAATGACGTATCATTCAATTCAATTTTCTTTGCAGCATCACTTAGATACTCTAATGATGACGTAGCTTTTGTAGAAACGAGAGTTTTCTCTTTTTTGTATTTCTTTATGGTCGATGTTAATGATTTGTCCATCTGGATCACAGTGTCAGCCATGTCTTTGCAAATGTCAATCAACTGATGGAAAATGTGGCATCGGCCAGCAGCATTTTCTGAAATGAAGCAAAGTTAATGATAATAATAAATTTAAATAAAAGTGCTAGGCACCGGGTAGTGTCAACAAATACACGTTTTTCTTCTTATTTTAATTTTTTGTCAAATATTTCCAGTAAGTTCTATCTTGAGCTAACACTTTGGCATTTTCCCATGTGATATTCAATTTTGCCAATTGTTCTTCAACCAAGTGGTTTTGCGTCGAACCCTGGGCATTCTAACAATTCGTTCCGCTTCTTCCAGTGCTATCCTTGCAGGTGTGTTTGCTGGCATTGGCAATAAGTGACCAATCCATCTGATTCTTGCTGTTTCAATTGTTTTGGTCCATTCTATATAGTTTATACTGGCTTGGAGTTGGTCATTCGATACTTTTCTGGGCCACCTTATGTTGAGAAGTTTTCTGAGCAGTCTTCGTTGATATGCATGTATTCGACCTTTCATTGTTTCATTTATTTTCCAGGGATGTGAGTTGTAAAGCATTATCGGGGTTATCAGGGAATCGAATATTCGGGTTTTAATGGAAATTGACATGTTACTGTTTTTCCATACCAAAGTTCAAGTAAGCTAAATTAAAATTTGGGCCGAGAGTTACACTAACGAGCAAAGAAACGAACAAATAATGTTTTCTAACAATTTGAGCACCGTTTGTCCTGTTGGCCACTCAAACATTGTTTGACAAACAGGATAGGGGAGAACTGCTTTGACAGGATTTTTCAACAGCTCACATTGATATAACTAGCAAAACATTTGTCGTCGGAGCCATATACATACAGTATTGCGCAACAACCTGAAAGGAGTGACGTTTTTCATGAATCGGCTGCCACCAAAAAAAGAAAAATTTTAGAGAAAGTTGCGCTTTTAGCGAGACACAAGATCACTTCGACTGCTTCGATTTTCATGTGGAAATCTTAACTAATCCTAAATGAGATTAACATAGCTTACTATAATCTTACCTGGTATTCTCCATCTTTTATGCAGCATCCCACTCATAATCTGTTTCTTCACAGGGTGTGCTGGAATCCTGGATCGTGATTTCACAGAATCTTGCGTGTTCATCTTGATATCCCAAAATGGATTATCCATCAGTGATTTTTGTCCTTTAGGGAATCCTATTCTAGATCTTTTCTGTTCTTTATCTTTCTCATCTGCGCCCTGAACGGCCCTACGTCTTCTCTGATACAAGGCATCTTGTTCCAGTACTTCCCCACTTTTCTCTGTTCCCTCCCCTGATTTCTGCTCAGGTTCCACAGTCTGTTGTGGTACAGCTCCAGCGCTCTGTTCTCCTTCTCCGGGCTTCTGTCCCCCGTCGGGAGATTTTTGTTCCACTTCTGTATTTGTCTGCGCTCCCGCTGCATAATTCTCCCCGCCACCTTTCGCCTCAATAGCCGGAAAAACAGGAGCATTCTGTTGAGATTTCTCAAAATCAGCTTGCACATCTGTGACGTCATCTGATGATGTGTCAACGATGCCAGGGAACATGTAATTAGCAAGTGACTCAGATAATTCATTGACAAGTTCTTCTTTGAGGCAACTGCCAACTGAAACAGTACTTTTTGAGCCTTTGTAGANATTCTAGATCTTTTCTGTTCTTTATCTTTCTCATCTGCGCCCTGAACGGCCCTACGTCTTCTCTGATACAAGGCATCTTGTTCCAGTACTTCCCCACTTTTCTCTGTTCCCTCCCCTGATTTCTGCTCAGGTTCCACAGTCTGTTGTGGTACAGCTCCAGCGCTCTGTTCTCCTTCTCCGGGCTTCTGTCCCCCGTCGGGAGATTTTTGTTCCACTTCTGTATTTGTCTGCGCTCCCGCTGCATAATTCTCCCCGCCACCTTTCGCCTCAATAGCCGGAAAAACAGGAGCATTCTGTTGAGATTTCTCAAAATCAGCTTGCACATCTGTGACGTCATCTGATGATGTGTCAACGATGCCAGGGAACATGTAATTAGCAAGTGACTCAGATAATTCATTGACAAGTTCTTCTTTGAGGCAACTGCCAACTGAAACAGTACTTTTTGAGCCTTTGTAGAAAGAACCTGAAAGAACAACGAAAATGGAAAAATTAGAAATTTTTCATAACCCGACAGAAACCATTGAAAGCTATTTGAAATCAACACGAATGCATAAGGTGTCCAAAAAACGGTGCCCCATTTGTGTGACTGCTGTGTACGTTCTACCGGGTGTCCCAAAATGATGTATTATCGTTTGATCGCTTATATGTCCATAACCAATGAACCAATTATCAAAAACTTTATTTTATCCGATTGGAGACAGACTAAATTGTATTCGAGGATATTGGTTTTGTGGTTTTACACCGATGTTTTCGTGTTGAAAAGAAGATCGATAAACCTGCTCAAATTCAAGTCTTAGATGGCATGAAAAAGAAACGCCCTATTTTTCCAGTCAACATTTTTGATGTGATACAAAAGGCTGAATTCATGTGTCGCTCAGAGAATAGTAGAATACCAATTCAGCTAATACTGAATTCAGAGAATACGAATACGAGTTCAGCCTTTTGTATCACATCTAAAATGTTGACAGGAAAATTAAGTCGTTTCTTTCTAACGGCTTGAATTTGAGCAGGTTTACCAATCTTCTTTTCGACATGAAAACATCGTCGTAAAACCATAACCACCATCTTCAAATACAATTTAGCCTTTAGGCAATCAAATAAAACAAAGTTTTTGAAAATCAGTTCATTGGTGGCATTGGTTATGGGAATGTAAGCAATCAAACGATAATAGATCATGTTGGGACACCCAGTATTGTCCTATTATTTTTCATACATTCTGCTAAAAATTTACGATACATATTACAAAATTACTCTACTTACAAGCTACTTTACTCTACTACTAGGACAAGACTGCGGGGAGCAACAATCACGTCTACCCACATGGCCATTTGATAAGAAATAGAAAAAGGACACAGAGCTACACGTAACTACAACAAAAGAGAAAACAGTCCTATTCTTGATACGTTTACATAGGCTTCTATTGAGAGCTTGATACCTTGTTTTTAGCCAATCTGACAAGTGGTTACTGATGTGTGGCACACCACTTATCAGAAGGCTTGGCTGGAAGACCATAGTTGAACTAATTGCTAGTAAGTCTAATATTATGGTCTTCAAATCTCTTCATGAGCTGGCTCCACAATACATGTGTAATCTTTTCACAAAACCATCCCGGCTAACCTCTAGGAATCTTAGGAATACAGCAACTGACCTCAGGTTACCAAAGAAAAACTCCAAAAATGGACAGAAATGTTTTTCGTTTAGAGGAGCCAAGTCTTGGAATGGCCTCTCAGTCGAGTGTAAGCTGGCATCCTCCCTGAATAGATTCAAACAACGTATATAGGGAAAGCTAATTGTAATAACATATTTGCCATATGGATTTTCTTTTATTGTAAATATTCATTTTAGATTATAGGGTTTTTATTGAAATACTAGAAATTGAATTGTATTAGGTTAATTTGGGTTACTATAGTATTTAATTTTTGTAAATTTTGTAGTAGAGGGCCACTTGAAAATCAGCATCGCTGAAAGGCTACCCTCCTTTAAATAATTGAAATGTAATGAATGGAATGAAAAGTAAAATGCGGGTTGTTACTGTATATGATGTCATGCTTAAATGATAAGGTGCATCCCTTTTCCTACCTCGTACATGGAAATACATGCACCCAGTTGCAGCTTCCTCCAATGACGTGTTATAACAAACACTATCAATACTGATCCACTCATTTAGCGCTCCAAGATTCCGGATAGCATCAGCTGCATTAAGACCGGGTCCGGAATCCTCTACGACCAGCCTCTTGGCATCCATAGCTGCCTCTAATACCGCTTTATGTTTGCCTTTGTTTTCTTCAGCATCAACTGCTAAACCTTCGAGTTTTTCAAGATGTATCTTTTCCTCTTCAATTTGTATCTGTGGAACGAACAAACTTTTTGAAGCAGCGCTCACAGAATGCCAGTAAATATGGCAGATTTCGTAACAGTGCAGTATGTCTCAAAAGGGTGTTCGACGTTTGATTAAATGTCAGAAAATAATAATGTACTGAACAGGCTCCATGGTACGACAACCCTGTTATAAAGATCCAAAATCAATTCTAGACACCAGAATCTTGCAAATTTGCTGAATATTCACGGATTTACAAAATTTTGAAGTTCAAGTTAGTGCTGAAGCTAAAACCAAAGACTTTCTGATAGCAGTTACAGTGAATGCAGCATGGGGCAATCGATTGTTTTATTTCTCACTTATTTCAAACCAAGCCAAATAGGATTTGGAAAGGACTTTCGATAACCTAACTTTCTCTAACAAATATTCAAGCTTGAGAATGCTTTGAGGAATTCTGTTGAGCAAAATTAGAAGATGACCCAGTCTCTCATTGATTAACATTTTTTTTTGGGTATTTGCATTCTTGAATAAATTTGACAATCCTTACAATAATTGGATTACTGTGGAAGTTTTATTCATTCATTCTGATATTAACGAGAGGTATGACATTGGATAGCCTTCCTTTGCCTCGATTTTGGGACGTTTTGCAAAACAAGTCATTTATGGGTCTCTAGCTTCACCTTTCAACTTTCCCACGAACTTGATCTTTAAAAGCTCGTGAATCATTCAGTCAGTGAATCACTCAGTGAAGATTCAGTGGATTTGAAAGAATCTAATGTCCAAAAATAATTCAATATCTTAGAGGCATGGCTATCTTACCATGGAGCCTGTTCATTTCACCGGTATTTGTTTTAGGACCGGGTGTCCCAAAAAAGTACTCGTGCTAAAAAATCACCAAAAATTGATTATCAAACCTTTGATAAAATTTTCTTTTTGATTTGCTTTGTAAAAGACCCAACAATATTTAGAGATGCTAAAATGTTTGCTTTTTATGCAACAAGGTAGAAAAATTACACATTGAAAAACATTATTTTGAGCTATACTTTTTAAGCAAAATACTCAATCTTGCCTAACAGTCAAAATTTTCAGATTTCTCATCGTCATCGAAGTCTCCAATGATAGTGTGCATTTTTTTCTGTCATTTATGACCAAACTGGAAGCATTATATGCACAAAGAAATTGATCTGGCAAGCATAAATGCTTTTTTGCAATATGATTCAAAACCAGGTAGCCCTAAAATAAGCTAAATTTGTTAATTTAAAACCAATTACAAGGTCAGCTATGCCTGGGAAAATAACTTGGTCCTCGATCTACTTGGCAAAAGAATAAAATTGAAGATCAGTCATGTAATCAAATTTTGGTGATTTTTCAAAGGGGAGTACTTGGGTTTTGGGACACCCGGTATTTGTTGGGAACATCAAACATTTATCTAGGAAATCCTGAAGATAAAATCGCCAAGGTAGATACTTGGAAATATCTGCTAGCAGAGTAAGTTAATTAGCCATGTGGGNAAATTTTCTTTTTGATTTGCTTTGTAAAAGACCCAAAAATATTTAAAGATGCTAAAATGTTTGCTTTTTATGCAACAAGGTAGAAAAATTACACATTGAAAAACATTATTTTGAGCTATACTTTTTAAGCAAAATACTCAATCTTGCCTAACAGTCAACATTTTCAGATTTCTCATCGTCATCGAAGTCTCCAATGATAGTGTGCATTTTTTTCTGTCATTTATGACCAAACTGGAAGCATTATATGCACAAAGAAATTGATCTGGCAAGCATAAATGCTTTTTTGCAATATGATTCAAAACCAGGTAGCCCTAAAAAGAGCTAAATTTGTTAATTTAAAACCAATTACAAGGTCAGCTATGCCTGGGAAAATAACTTGGTCCTCGATCTACTTGGCAAAAGAATAAAATTGAAGATCAGTCATGTAATCAAATTTTGGTGATTTTTCAAAGGGGAGTACTTGGGTTTTGGGACACCCGGTATTTGTTGGGAACATCAAACATTTATCTAGGAAATCCTGAAGATAAAATCGCCAAGGTAGATACTTGGAAATATCTGCTAGCAGAGTAAGTTAATTAGCCATGTGGGAGTCTGGGTGTCAGGGTATTTTGCTTGGTTATCTGCCACTGTGGCCTCATTACTCAACCGTATATACCTCTTCGTTTGTGATTGCTAATGATACTTGTGAATCTATTTGTCCGCCACATTATTAAATTTTCCGCTTGAAAAATCGGCCGAAGATTCCCTTCGCTTGCAATTGCTAATCATATGTGGGAGCTGACTTGTCTGTTAGACTATTTACATGGGTAACTTGATCAATTGGTCTTGCAATCTTTTTGTCAACAATCGCTAATCACACTTTGAAATTTACCTGTCCATTCTTTTTGTCGACAATCGTTAATCGCATTTTGAAATTTACCTGTCAAATCTTTTTGTCAACAATCGCTAATCACATTTTGAAACTTACCCGTCAAATATTTTTGTCAACAATCGCTAATCACATTTTGAAATTTACCTATCAAATTTTGTTGTCAACGATCGCTAATCACATTTTGAAATTTACCTATCAAATCTCGTTGTCAACGATCGCTAATCACATTTTGAAATTTACCTGTCGATCAGTAAGTTGTGATTCTGCAACAGTACGGATAACTCTACAGCCATCATCCTCGGCAATGCAAATCGGATCCACATCTTTCCAACAACATTTCTTCCAGCTGGCACATTTGATACATTCCCCAAATATGTCTCTGTGACAACAATGGCTCCATTCTGGACAACCAAAACAAGCTAGATAAACAAAAAGTTGGAGATTGTAAGCAGGGAAATACAATCGATGCAGTTGATACAATTGCTGCAAGTTTTCTCCATGTGCCTAGACTTGCCCCAAGTCTATTTTGTGAAAAATAAAAGACAGACTTACTACAGTTGACGAAATAGACTTGGGGCAAGTCTACCATGCAACCTGATACCGGGTGACTAAAAAAAATCCAATTTGAAAAGGCACTGCTCCCTGGATAGCAGGGCCACAATGTTGGCAAGGTTGTTCTTCAATAGCAGATATGTTCAAATATGCTTCACAATTTATCTGAAATCGGCAACTCCGCGTTGAAATAATGATGGAGTTTCTCAAGAAAGCCCCATCAAGAAGTCGTCACAACAGGCCTAAAATCATGACCAAATTCTATTTAAAGCAATAGCATTTACACGTGTTATCCTTTTTAATGGTGAATGTGTAATCCTGGGAGCACAAGATCATTCCAGGCAATGTTATCCTCCCAAGGGGATGACATGTGCTAAAACATGTTAAAGTCATTACTGTAAGGCTGAAATATCAGGAAAATTTGATCGTGATTTCAAGCCTGTTTCGAACGTTTCTTGAAGGGGCCTTTCGAGAAAACCCTTCATAATTTCAAAACGGAGAGGCCAACTCCAGTCAGGTAAACTAAACAAATATATTTGAAGATATCCATTATTGAATAAATTACTTGCCAATATTATTGTCTCGAAATCCAGAGAGCAGTGGCCTTTCAATCGGGAATTGTTTTTTACTAACCCGATATGATTTGCATTGTATCATTACTAACTGGCCTTTAAATCAGATGCTTTTCTACCAAAAATCGCTTTGTTCTGGTATAACATTCAACAGTATAACAGACCAACGGTTTGTTAGCTTGCTAGCTAAAGATAAGGATTGAACTGAATGGTAGGATTCTAAGAATGAAAGCGCCAAAGAGGGGAATCGTCAGAGCGTTGGCAGAACATTTTTTCTTCGTTCAAAACCTTTTTAAAGATAAAATAAAAGTAAAACGAAAAAGGTGATTCTCTCCTCTCATATCATCTTCATTCCATTTGACAGCTTCTTAATTTGACTTAGGAATACGTTCTTTAAATTGTACGTACTTGATTCAAATTATCTGTGAACTGAATTTTTGTTGGTACAATTTTGCATTGGGTACTGGACAAATTTTTGTAAAAAGAAAGTTCAGGTTTCAGAGAAAACAAAGAGATCTGCATTTCTCAAGAATATATTTCACACCTCTTCGTGCACTCAATCAAATAAAAATAAACAGAGAAAGTAAAACATTATGGTCGGCTGCGTAGAAGGTATGAAGATATTCTTGTGGCTGTTAGATCACTTTGTCTTAAACAGAACTGTGGCCTATGTTTTGCAAATTCCACCCTGAGTGGATACTGTGAAAAAATTGAACGATTGAACAAATTAACNAGAAAACAAAGAGATCTGCATTTCTCAAGAATATATTTCACACCTCTTCGTGCACTCAATCAAATAAAAATAAACAGAGAAAGTAAAACATTATGGTCGGCTGCGTAGAAGGTATGAAGATATTCTTGTGGCTGTTAGATCACTTTGTCTTAAACAGAACTGTGGCCTATGTTTTGCAAATTCCACCCTGAGTGGATACTGTGAAAAAATTGAACGATTGAACAAATTAACGAATTAATGAATGAATGAATGGATGAACGAATTAACGAATGAATGAATGAATGAATGAATGAATGAATGAATGAATGAATGAATGAATGAATGAAATGACGAATCTACTTACTAATATCGCAAGTTAATGGTTTGCAAGTATCATTCGCTCGAACTTCAAATCTTCCATAGTCCAGTAGCTGTGCTTCAAATATTCTTCGTAGGTCTTCTTTTTCTGCTCTAACTGATAATTCATGTTGATTTGCGGTATCAAAATATTGCTCAGCTAATATTAAATTCTTTTCTGCTCGTTCGATGTTCAAGGTACTTTGGTTGCCAGCTTTTTGGATAATTTCACTCAAAAGTAGTTGCACTTGGTCTGGAATTTCTTCAAAGCAACCGGATACCTAAAAAATACAAAGAATGGAAATTAAAAATACAGACACAAGAGCACATATACCACAAATGTTTTCGCTGACTTTATCAGTCATCAAATTTCAAGGTTCGGGTTAGCGCCTGGCAAAAATAGATGGATAGATTTCGCTCACCGATGGATTGCTATACTTGCTGCAACCGTTTTTGAAATTAGGCAAAAATAGAACAATCTGGGCGGGTCATTTTCAAGCATTTTCAAACCAATTTTCCGCACAAAATTGCTAATAACAATTGCAAAAATAAATTTTAGCATCTAAGATTCCGGGTGTCCCAAAAAAGTACTTCTGTTTAAAAAATCACCAAAAATTGTTTCTCAAACCATTGATGAAATTTTCTTTTTGACTTGTTTTGTCAAAGACCCAAAAATATTCATAATTGATCAAATGTTTGTTGTTGATGAAACAAGTTAGAAAAATTACACGCTTAAAAACCTTATTTTGAGCTATAGTTTTTAAGCAAAACTCTCAATCTTGCCTAAGAGTTAAAATTTTTAGATTTTTGATCATCATTGAAGTCTCCAATGATAGTACGCATCTCGTTTTGTCATTTATGACCAAACTAGAAGCTTTACATTCACAAAGAAATTGATCTGGTAATCATCAATGCTTTTTTGTAGTGTGATTCAAAACCAGGCAGCTCTGAAAAGAACTAATTTTGCTAATTTTTAAACAAGATCAGCTAAAGAATTTGCTCCTTGATCTACTTGACAAAAAAGAAAATTGAAGATCGGCCGTGCAATCAAATTTTGATGATTTTTCAAACGGGAGTACTTGGGTTTTGGGACACCCGGTAGCTCTCCATCGTTAGAACGAACTAGTTTACATTCCAATTGGTGGATAATTCAAAATCGCAGATATTGGCAAACGCCTATAAATTTTCTTGTCTACAGTAAATTAGAATCGAAACTAACAACTAACCTTGAAATCATCTAATGACCCTTGCGAAGCAGCAGTCAATTCAGTGTCTTTAAAGTTCATCAATTTTCCATTGACTTTAAAAGATAGGCCATCTTCATTTACAGATACATTAACTTTCGATTCCATTCCCAGAATTTTAGCAAATCCAGTCATGGTTACGTTAGCTTCTTTATGGTTTATGCTCGCAATGATATTAGGCCCTCTCAGTTCATTCCCGGAGCCTTCCTGGATAATTATCTGACCGTTGCCAAGAATAACCGGAGCCGGGCTATTTGAAGTTGAAAGCAATATTGATCCGGGTGGAATAATCTGGACGTCACTGGATAAGATGCGACCGAGGATTTTCACATCACCATGTAGGCTAATTCCTTTCGACTCCATCATATCAAAAGACGAGTACGACAGCATCAAGCCGTATGGAAATGAAGCCGTTTTCAAGACGTACGGCAAGTCGTAGTCAATCGTGAACGATTTCATCAGGTCCGATATTTTAGCATCTGAGAAATTAGCGTAGAACCGACCATGTTCTGGTCGTGAAGGATTGAAATCGAGGTTTAACGGAGCCTCCATTTCACCACCGTTGCCAATAGCACCCACTCGTATCAACCCCTTTAGTTTCATCCAATTGAATGTGTCTTTTGGGTCAAAAGTTGTGTTCAGGGTCAGATTTCTGAACTGAATCACAGATATACCAAAAGGAGCTGCCCATGTCCTTTTGCGACACTCCATCTCAGCGCGTATTTTCCCTGATTTCAATATCGACAGTTTACCATCGAAAACGTAATCAGTTTCGCGAATCTTCAACGTCGTAATCAAATTGAGTTCAGTTTCCTTTCCAAACGAAAATTCAAGCGTGCTGTTAACAGCGTGGACACCATTCCCAAGGTTTATGACATCGCTTACTGGAGCTTCAAGCGTAAAACCATCGAGAGACAGGATACCACGAAACGTATACGCTGTTTTCGTCTCTAAAAGTTGCCGCGCGGCTAAACACATTTGATCATCACCACAGTTATCCGGGAATCTAAACAATGCGATTACCGTAATTCCTTTTACGGTTGGAATTCGAAGTAACGGTGTCGTAATTATCTTCGGCGGTAATAAGCTGTACGACGGTAGTGGCGAGGATATTATGCTCGTTATGATGTTATTGTTATGGAGAAGGCTTGCGCCTGCCAAATCGAAACCAGTGAACGCTTGGATGATGTTACTTAATGGGCTGTGTAGTAATGTTAATGCGATTTTTAGATACCATTGTTTCTTGTCCAAGAGAAGCAACAAGCTTACACGTACGCGATCTTCCCACGCCGGTAAATCTGCTTTCCCCGTGATCAACAAATGTGGCGTGTTTGTCCGTGTTATTCGCGAGAATAAATTAACGTTTTCAAGTTCGAAATCAGCGATTTCTGTGTTCCCAATCATTTCTTTCGCCTCTTTCGAACCAAATATTTTCGGGTCAAATTCTTCGATAATATCTTGTAGCGTCAATCGTTTCGTTACTGCGGTCATGCCGTAAACCTTTTCGGGTGTGCTTCCCATTTGCGCGTATCTCATCTTCAGTTTCGTGCTGCCAATTAGCAACGCGCCTCGTACTGATAATCTCCAACCGTCGTTCGAATCTGTCTCGGAAATATTCTTCACAAGAACAATAGACCGGACTCTTGAATTGATAACACCAGGTGCTAGTCCTATTTCATCCCGCATTCGGACAAATATCGAGAACAGTTTCGTGACAGAATTGTAACTTATATGAGAGGTAAACGCTTTCTTGGTTCGTCGAAGAAAAACAGGGAGTGTTGGGGGTGCGAATTCAGAACTTAGCGCTTTCAAAATCCGCTTCAGTGCTATCTTGTCATGTTTATCAACGAGAAAGTCAAAATTTGGCCGCTTCATTACGAAGGCTAATTTTATCGGTGAGAATCTCTTGTCACTGAAAGAGTCAATAGGGCAAAGAAGTGTAACACCACTTGGAATATGTGATTGCAAAACATCTCGTACAATTATCCCAGTTGGTGCTTCATACGTGAAGTTATAGACATCTGTTAAAGAAACAGAGACTCCAAAGCGAGTTTTATTACTTGCAAGCAAGTCACTATCTGTTAAAATCTTTGAGAAAAATGGAATATCAAGTGTATCGTCATCAGCTATTTGCTTCAATACGGTAGCTGGTGAAATGTCTTTGAATTCTAAAATGGCATACGCCTTGAGTTGGTCGTCGGGCGATTTCACGACTGTTATAGATCCGAAGGAGCCAGGCGCCTCCGCAAGGTCTAGACTACCTTGAAAAGTCATATAGAAGTATCCATCTGCCTTGTAAACTTTACCAGTTACTAGTACGTTCTGTAGTTTTATTGATTTGCTATCAAATGCAAGTGTTGTGGTGAGGTCTTGATGGTTGAATTCCTTCAAAATATCTTTGAAAGTGATCTGATCAAGGTTGCCCTCGATCCTGCCATCTTCTGATATCGAGGCTTGTAATGTTTGCTGTCCAATGTTTAGAACTCCTGCGAGGAAAACAAAATTAATTGAATCTCGGGAAATGAATACAATTCAAAACGTGATGCGGACTTGCAGCAATACACACCATCAAACACGAATCCTGGTCCGGTCCAGATCACATTGTCGTACCGGATGAATCAGATAAAAATGTGGGTTGTTTGCAAATTTTCATCGATGGGTTTGATTTGCAAATTCTATGCACATTCTTCCGTTGTCTCTCCTTACAGGAATGCATCCTTCTATCATATTACATTATAGATTGTCGCTCAAGAGCCTGCAAATTCCATTTTTCATTCTAAACAATTCCTATACAGTACAAGACATGGTCCAACTAGCCCCATTCTGCTGAGAACGTCTTTATTTGAAACCATATCTGTCTATTTAATTTTCAATACTCTTCTGTAGCTTCGCATCTTAAATGAGTTCAAATGTTTAATGATACCAGAATTAAATGTCTTAGCTTCACATGCACAATTGACTACAGAGATTATGTATGTGTTAGCATATGTTCCAAATCTTTAAGGTAGAAACCCCCCAATATGACCAATTTCTAACCTGGATAAGCATTGAAGCTAATTTCAATCTAAAATTGACTATTGACCAAAAGTATGAAAATTTGTCATACAAAATGGTAGCTAGTTGCCATGGCAACAACAAAATACCTTGCGGAATTGCAAAAAGTGCTAAACTGGGGGAAAAGATACTGCAAGAACCACTTGCAATTTTAGATTCATTTATTCAGCAATGGATAAGGGATGCCTACTGTGTGATTTAAACCCTTAACATCATCAGTTCAACCTTTTATGTAGTTTTTGCTCAACTCCCAAGAAAACGCTATTTTTTTGGGTTCATTTCATTTTCTTGAACCTTCATGAAAAGGAAGAAGGTCTAAATGG
>REGL01000837.1:76522-101952 GCA_004194395.1 Aurelia aurita complex sp. Pacific | reverse complement strand
GTTCCAAATCTTTAAAACGGCTGGTGTAAAACTCAGTGACCTCTTCATTAAAACTGAACTACTTCAAAGAAATTTTAGCTATTTCTCTATAATTCTACCGTTGGACTTTTCTGAAATCTCCAATATTTTCAGAATTAGAGTGTTCTTCTTCTTTGTCAAGAATTAAAAAAAAATTCAAAAAAAACTTCAAACCACCGTAATTTTAAACTGTTTAACGCAACATGAAATAATTTCGAAGAAAACCATAGTTTATGAACGACTCAATATGGTGTCAAGCAAAAGTCGTCACTCATCTGGTTTATGATTTAGAAATTTGATGACGTCACATCCTCAAATGAATTGAAATGCAAGATACGCTGTAATTTCGAGAAATATTCAAATTTCTGTAAAGTCCAACGGTAGAATTATAGATAGGTATCTAAAGTTTCTTTCAAGCCATTCAATCAGAAGAAATAGGACATTGAATTTTACACCCACCTTTTTACGCTGAGTTAAAGATTTGGAACCTATGCTGTATGTGTTTAGAATCATTTTCTTTAACTTCATATTTATGTTGTATCTTAATAGTTCTTTATGCTTATTATCAATATAATTTCTCAACCTACCAAAATAAAGCGGTATTTTCCTTTATCGCCTTACCTTTGCCAGCAAACCTCCAAGTTCCATTTTCAGGCTGTTGCTTGTCATAGGTGAAGTTCATTCGCACTTGTGACAATTCGATGTAATTCTTTACCATTTTGACAGTTTGGTTCAACTTAGCAACCACTTTGATGTACCTTCCTCTTGTACCATAATTGAAGTTGTCTGTGTTCATCTGACCGAGGGGTGGAAAACCTGGTGGTACTTTTGCGAGGTGGTACGTTGGTGCAATCGTATGAAGGAGCTCTTTGGCTGTAAGTCCATTGTCCTCTGCAGAAAGAATTAGGAATAGAGCATATTTTCAAATAGTCAACAAACATTTCAAGCAAAATTACTTCAAAATAATGCCAATACGTCAAATGAATGCTTGAGTTTAAAAAGAGTGCGTCCAAAGTTGGCAATTCAAGTGAAAATGATTTCGGTTCAGTCTTCTGTGCAAAAAACACATGTAACTTTTTCAAAGGTAATTGGATCTGCTCACAATAGAGTCTTTTTAGAAATGTTTAGTTTTAGGGCACTGTAGTTGGGTCAAGGTAGCACTGCAATAAGAAAAATTATGGCATAAAAATACTCTATAAAATCAAATTTCGGTCAAAAAAGTTTTCGAAAAGACGTTAGGTGGAAAACATGTCACAATGAAAGATTTGGTAAGACGTTGAAATACCGGGTGTCCCAAGAAAAGTAGAGCTCCAGAAAAACAACCATTGTCTTGTTTCTCGAAGACTTGCCCCAAGTCTATTTCGCCAAAAAAAGTTAGTTTAGTTTCAGACACAATAGACTTATTACCGTTGACGAAATACACTTGGGGCAAGTCTACGTTTCTAGCGATTTGAGCTGCAGGTCAAAATTTGGGGGGGGGGGCGCGCCCGATAATAGTTTTATTGCTTACGAAAATTTGCCCCACTTAAAGGGAGTACAAAGACCAGCATGTGTTTCGCGAATTAAGCGACTTGCTCTGCACAGCTTTCAGAATAACTGACTGTACGAAATTCACAAAAACAAAGACAAACCATGGCAAAGGCTGCTGGTCTTTGTACTCCCTTTAAGGCAGATTTCTGCTCGATTATGGTAGATTAAAAAAAATTCCAACATTTGTGGGGGGGGGGTCTCTTACGCCTATGATGCAACATGTAAAAAGGGGTTGACAATAGACGATTACGCTAAAGATGACGGAGAGGAACTTTTTACCAAGATGCACTGCGTTCTTTAATTGATTCTTATAGAATCGTTAAAGATTTTTAATTCGAACGCAATGCATCTTGGTAACAAGTACCTCGCCGCCATCTTGAGCGTAATCGTATATTGAAGTTACAGCTCCTTCACAGAAGCCACACTAACGGGGGCACCCTGGATAAAGTATGACGTACCTTGATCGATCGATCCACCTTCACTGCTGACCAACGTTTCCAGAGCCAGAAATAAGACTACTAATAATTCAAACCGATACTTCATTTCGCTGACATAGCAGTACAGCTTATTCTCTATCCCTGCAAAAACAAAGATGAAGAAACCAGTGCTTTGTCGTTTTATAGAAGATCGTCTATCTTGCTATCTTGTTGCGGAGACGAGATACGGTTTGTCCGAGGAAACGTATGTATGTGTCCCCCCGTGCAGTAGGTTAATGCTCACGCGCAGTAGCGTTTTGGGTTTGAACTCTTACATGCGCATGAGCATTAACCTACTCCACGGGGGGACAAATGAGTTTCCTCGGACAAACCGTATCTCATCTCCCCAACGAGATCAACCTTAAAAAGCAAGGTTTAGGTACCCGTGACAAAGGTTATATCAATGTGTCTGGTAGGGTAACACCTCCTTCTTAATGCCCAGTGAGAGGTCAGATGTTCGCTGGGTGCTGGTTATCGAAAAAATAGTCAAATTTTTGCTTTTGTTTTGACTCTGACTGTTTTGTTTGTTTTGAAATGTATTGTGAAAGAAACGAGGAACATGGCAAATAATTCTGGAATGGTATAACTGATTTTAGGGAAAGACATTTTCAGATCTTTTTCAAAAAAATTCAGAAGTTAGTCTTTCTGCTATAAGAAAGGCCCCCCAGGGGTTATGGGGAACAAGGGAATTTGCCGTTTTTATTAATGGGAACATTGGAACATCTCGTATTTTTAACAGGGATCAAGGGAACATAAAAAATGGTATTAGGGAGCAGGGAACATTTTAGAACTTCCAGTGAAACATTTTTCTTTACTTAAAAATACAGAGTCCCATCATAACCATTGTTTTTGTTTTTATGAAAAGTTTTCGTGATCGGCTAAGCTTTTTCGGAGATTACTGTTGAAGAGACTTGCAGCAATTCTATGGGGAAACTAACGAGAACAAGGCCGACTTCAATGTGGGAACATGAGCAAAATTTTTTAGGGAACAAGGGATCAAAGAACTATACTCTTGAGGAACTGGGGAACAGTTTAACATTTCTCTTTAGGGAGCATTCAAGAAACATTAATGGGAAAAAGAGAGATTTTTTGGAAATTTTTAGGGAACATGGGAACCCAGACCCCCCCTGGGGGGGCCTCATTAGTTAGTCCATGATTTGTTGAAATTGCCAACGTTGACAATCTCTTTGTAATAAATTCCACGCAAAATCGCAGATAACTCAAGAAAGATATGACCGATTTTGGTGAAATAAATTTTCAGAGCAAAGTCAGACTTTTCGCTGTAAAAATGGCTATACTTCGTAAAAACTGCGAATGCCAAAAATTACTTCGATTCTCCAAATATACAGNACCAAAATAAAGCGGTATTTTCCTTTATCGCCTTACCTTTGCCAGCAAACCTCCAAGTTCCATTTTCAGGCTGTTGCTTGTCATAGGTGAAGTTCATTCGCACTTGTGACAATTCGATGTAATTCTTTACCATTTTGACAGTTTGGTTCAACTTAGCAACCACTTTGATGTACCTTCCTCTTGTACCATAATTGAAGTTGTCTGTGTTCATCTGACCGAGGGGTGGAAAACCTGGTGGTACTTTTGCGAGGTGGTACGTTGGTGCAATCGTATGAAGGAGCTCTTTGGCTGTAAGTCCATTGTCCTCTGCAGAAAGAATTATGAATAGAGCATATTTTCAAATAGTCAACAAACATTTCAAGTACCATTGCTTCAAAATGATGCCAACACGTCAAATGAACGCTTGAGTCTTCTAAACAGAGTGCAAAGCTGGCAATTCAAGTGAAAATGATTTCGGTCCAGTATTCTGTACAAAAAGCACATGTAACAGTTTCCACGGTAATTGGACCTGCCCACAATAGCGTCTTTTTAGAAATGTTTAGTCTTAGGGCACTGTAGTTGGGTCAAAGTAATGCAGCAATAAGAAAATTATGGCATAAAAAAATACTCTATATCGGCAAAAGTTTTCGAAAGACGTCTGGTGGAAAACATGTCACGATGATAGATTTGGTAAGGCGTTGAAATACCGGGTGTCCCAAGCAAAATTTTCCTGTTTGAAGAGCTCCAGAAAAAACAACCATTGTCTTGATTCTCGAAGACTTACCCCAAGTCTATTTCGTCCAAAAAGTTAATTTAGTTTCAGATACATAGACTTATTACAGTTGACGACATAAACTTGGGGCAAGTCTACGTTTCTAGCGATTTGAGCTGCAGGTTTAACTGTTTTATTGATAAACTGTTTTTGGTTTTTTCGTGACCTATCCAGGTATTCTGTTTTGCAGGAAATTATTATTAAAAACTCAATGCGTAGATACAGAAAATAAAATAATGATCAGATCTGAGTTGGGCATTGCATAATAGATTCCTGTTTGAATTTTTGTTAAATAACATGCAGGCCTACAATACTTAACTAAATAATAGCCCAAGTCGATACACTTTTTTGGGACACAGAGTAGTTGGACAAGAGTGCTGTTTATGTTGAAGTATACATTATCAACCATTTTAAAATGAAGAGGACTTTTGAATAAGAAACTAGAACCCTTCCTTTCAAAATGTTCTTGATTTTGATATTGCTGGAGTACAACGGAAGTATTGTTTTGGAAGCAACCCTTGCTTTGCATTTCATGTGCCATGAATCAGCAACTACTTGCCAGACTGATTCAAGGAAGGTCTTAAACTCTTGAACTCTAACGTGAAGTCTATCCTATGCACATGAGCGTACGGGGAGACAAATTTAGGGGGGGGGGGGCACCCGATAAAGATTCTATAGTTAACGAAAATTTTGTCCCATTTAAGGCAGATTTCTGCCCGATTATTGAAAATCTTTCCAACATTAGGGGGGCTGTACCCAGCCCCCTATCTCCTACGCCTATGATGCAACATGCAAAAAGGGGGACGATTACGCTAAAGATGGCGGAGAGGAACTTTTACCAAGATGCACTGCGTTCTTTAATCGATTCCTATAGAATCGTTAAAGATTTGTAATTCAAACGCAATGTGTCTTGGTAACAAGTACCTCGCCGCCATCTTGAGCGTAATCGTATATTGAAGTTACAGCTCCTTCACAGAAGCCACACTAACGGGGGCCCCCTGGATAAAGTATGACGTACCTTGATCGATCGATCCACCTTCACTGCTGACCAACGTTTCCAGAGCCAGAAATAAGACTACTAATAATTCAAACCGATACTTCATTTCGCTGACATAGCAGTACAGCTTATTCTCTATCCCTGTAAAAACAAAGATGAATAAACCAGTGCTTTGTCGTTTTATAGAAGATCATCTCTCAGGGTTATATCTATCTTGTTGGGGAGACTAGATACGGTTTGTCCGAGGAAACGTATGTGTCCCCCGTGCAGTAGGTTAATGGTCATGCGCTGTAGCGCTTTGGGTTGGGACTCTGACAGGCGCATGAGAATTAACCTACTGCACGGGGGGGGGGGGGACACATAAGTTTCCTCGGACAAACCGTATCTCATCTCCCTAACGATATCAACCTTAAAAAGCTAGGTTTAGGTACCCGTGACAAAGGTGATATTAATATGTCTGGTAGGGTAACACCTCCTTCTAAATGCTCAGTGAGAGGTCAGATGTTCGCTGGGTGCTGGTTATCGAAAAAATAGTCAAATTTTTGCTTTTGTTTTGACTCTGACTTTGACTGTTTTGTTTGTTTTGAAATGTATAGTGAAAGAAACGAGGAACATGGCAAATAATTCTGGAATGGTGTAACCGATTTTAGGAAAAGGAATCTTCAGATCTTTTTCAAAAAATTTTAGAAGTTAGTCTTTCTGCTATAAGATAGTCCATGATTTGTTGAAACTGCCAACGCTGATAATCTTTTTGTAACTCGCCAGAGTATTGTAAAAGATATGGGTTCCACGCAAAATGACAGATAACTCAAGAAAGATATGACCGATTTTGGTGAAATAAATTTTCAGAGCTAAGTCTGACTTTTCGCTGTAAAAATGTCTATACTTCGTAAAAACTGCGAATGCCAAAAATTACTTTGATTCTCANTAATTCTGGAATGGTGTAACCGATTTTAGGAAAAGGAATCTTCAGATCTTTTTCAAAAAATTTTAGAAGTTAGTCTTTCTGCTATAAGATAGTCCATGATTTGTTGAAACTGCCAACGCTGATAATCTTTTTGTAACTCGCCAGAGTATTGTAAAAGATATGGGTTCCACGCAAAATGACAGATAACTCAAGAAAGATATGACCGATTTTGGTGAAATAAATTTTCAGAGCTAAGTCTGACTTTTCGCTGTAAAAATGTCTATACTTCGTAAAAACTGCGAATGCCAAAAATTACTTTGATTCTCCAAATATAAAATGGAGATAACAAGTTTCAAATAAAAGACGCAAATATATCAAGAATGGTATGGCGTCTCGCCGATTTTAGGAAAACAAATTTGTGCATGTAAGCCAGCCTTTCTGCTACAAACAGTCTATAATTTGTTGAAATTGCTAACGCTGAAAATCTTTTCTAACTCCCCAAGTATTTTTAAAGTCGTAACAGATACAGGTTCCACGCAAAATAGCAGATAACTGTTGAACGACATGACTGATTTTGGGGAAATAAATTTCCAGGTCTAAGGTAGCATATCAGGTCTATTAGTTGATGTATAATTTTATCAAGCTGCGTATGCTAAAGCATGTTTAAAATGAAGCGAAGTCCTGTCGCACAATCTTCAAAGTCTTTGATGCCGTTGCATACAGCTGTTCATCAGAATATACCAACTGTTATCAGATGTATCAGAAATGAATACGTCAACTATAAACATTCCAAATAACGGTTCAAAAAAAATTATGCGTACCTTCATGTTTTAATCTTCAAAGCAAAAATCACGCTGCAACCACAATTAGAACGACGCTAGGTAACACTTCTCTTCAATTTCATCAAGCCTCCAGCAGTTAATATTTTGACGATGAAAACATAAAATAAGTCTCGAAAATTAGGTGAATAGCTGACCGGTAGTTGGTTGATTAGAACTCACATTCCTTAGTAGCAATGTAGTACTTTTCATGCACATGCATCCTAATAGAGCCACCTTGCTAAATCACAGGGCACCCACACGCTTGATTTATCTATCAAATTTTATGGTTACGCATGAGCGCGCAAATTAAATGAAGCATTACGCTGATTTGCCCGTAGACAACAAACCGTATTCATTTCGCTTAATAGTTTGTGTATGGCTATGAGCATCATATATACCATAGAAATTATGCGTATCGCCCTCTGCCGTTCGCAAGTATATATTGCGCATTGAAACTCCGATTTGATTCAGGCCGACTTCCATCTGCATTAAGGATCGTCTCAAAAGAATCGGCGGAGTTAGCGAAGCTTCTATCGCCGACTTTTTCCCGGGATTTGTGCGAAGAAGACTCTGGCAATATTCCCACCGCTTTGGATTATCGGTGGAAGAATTCCCACCGAACTGCACCGGAAAAAGTCTGCTTTTATTGGGTCGATCCCTTAAGTAATTTTAACGCTGGCCGACTTTCAAGATGAGATGTTTTGAGTGGAAAAACTTGACTTGGTTTTGTTCAGGGCAGATTCCACGACCTGCAAAGCTTGGTAAAAACGCGTTGGAATTGGGATAACACAGTTTCTAAACTCACTGTAAACGCATTTTTAATGAGTTACCTCTGCCAACTGCTGTTTGATTCCATCCAAGGGTGTGTTTGATTTTGTTGGGGAGATGAGATACGGTTTGTCCGAGGAAACGTATGTGTCCCCCATGAAGTAGGTTAATGCTTATGCGCCCAGCAGCGCTCCAACCCAAAACGCTAGTGCGCATGAGCTTTGATCTACTGCACGGGGGGACACGTACGTTTCCTCGGACAAACCGTATCTCGTCTTCCCAACAAGATTGGTAATTCCAAACCTACCAAATTCTGAAAACAGCATTTCCCAATCAAGAACAAAAATCTTTAGGACAGCAGGTTTTGGATTCGCCATTAGCAATACGAGAATCTCTCCAAAGTCTGCCAAACCTTCTGCATTTAGGAGCAGAAGGTTCGGAAGGCCTTCCGAACCTACCACAGCCACCGTTTTGACAATTTTGGAGTCAATCAAACAAAAATCCACAGGCTACCAAGTCTACGGTTTGAGAAGCGGTACCAATCAAATACACCCCTTGAAGGTGTTGTGGCGCAGTTATGTAATCTTCTGACATTGCAACCAGAACAGTCAGGCGGGCTGGGTTCGATCCCAGGTAGAGCCCCACCATTTGAGCGTCATGACAAGGGGTCGCGGACTCGATTAGGCCTACTCTACCTCTGCGATCCCAGATCTTGGCGCTAAAAATCACAACTTCACCTTCACCCCAAATAATGTCAAGGAAGCCAACACAATCTCGACGCTGAGACAAAAATAATTTCGAAACTCTATTTTATATTTATTCAGGCTTTGCTTACTTGTGAACTCAGGCTGTCAACTTTGAACAGCATTCAAAGGAATCGTCCGGAGACTTGTCCAAGAGCTCTTTTCATTTAACGTCCTCTTTTCTTACAAAAACACGAACCCTGTTTGATTACAATATTCAGACGTAAAGAGCTTTCAAAAATCGTAAAAATAGCTCACGCGAAGCTCTGGGATCGCAGAAGTAGAAGACCTAATCAAGTCCGCGACTCCTTGTCATGATGCTCAAATGGTGGGCTCTATCTGGACTTGAACCCTGCCTGCTTGATTTTTCTGGCTGCAAGGTCAGAGGATTACACCATTGCGCCAGAACACCTTAAAGTGCGCCAAAAAGAACTTTATAACTTGAAAACATACGGAAAGCCGTATTTGGATATTGCTCTAAGTGAGGATCATATTTCATCGTGCGACTAGCAAAGGAATCTTTATAAATTTAATTTTACTGATGTTTCCGATTTCCAATATATAGCCAAAATCACAAAAAAGCAAGCTTTGAAGTGTCTCAATCTAACAAGGTGTTTTGGCGCAGTGGTGGAATCCTCAAACTTTGCAGCCAGAACAGTCAGGTGGACAGGGTTCAATACCCGATAGGTTTTCACTAGAATTAGAGTCATTCAATCCTGTCAAGTACTCTTCGTGTTATGAATTTTTCAAAGCGGAAATTTTTTCTGGCTCACCTGGAAGAGCGCGTCAAAAAAGGTGAGGACATTTTTTAGAGACGTTTGATTCGTTTCACCTTTGCNCACGCGAAGCTCTGGGATCGCAGAAGTAGAAGACCTAATCAAGTCCGCGACTCCTTGTCATGATGCTCAAATGGTGGGCTCTATCTGGACTTGAACCCTGCCTGCTTGATTTTTCTGGCTGCAAGGTCAGAGGATTACACCATTGCGCCAGAACACCTTAAAGTGCGCCAAAAAGAACTTTATAACTTGAAAACATACGGAAAGCCGTATTTGGATATTGCTCTAAGTGAGGATCATATTTCATCGTGCGACTAGCAAAGGAATCTTTATAAATATAATTTTACTGATGTTTCCGATTTCCAATATATAGCCAAAATCACAAAAAAGCAAGCTTTGAAGTGTCTCAATCTAACAAGGTGTTGTGGCGCAGTGGTGGAATCCTCAAACTTTGCAGCCAGAACGGTCAGGTGGACAGGGTTCAATACCCGATAGGTTTTCACTAGAATTAGAGTCATTCAATCCTGTCAAGTACTCTTCATGTTATGAATTTTTCAAAGTGGAAACTTTTTCTGGCTCACCTGGAAGAGTGCGTCAAAAAAGGTGAGGACATCTTTTAGAGACGTTTGATTCGTTTCACCTTTGCTTGGAGACGAACCTTGTCGCCATAGCAGACAAAGACAGAAGACCTTGTTTCTAAATCTGAAACAGGAGGATTTGCGGCACTTTTCTGTGACTATCATTAATCTAAATACGTAATTCTCTACGATATTCTACGATCATACGGAGGCTACCTCAGATTTAAAATAAGCCTGCGTGGCGATTCATGGTAAGCCATGGCCTAATGGAACTATATCTAGCATCTACTGAAGGATGTATAAAGGTATAAAGAGTTGTATGAAATGTTTACGACAGGAAGTATTCAGGGCTTTGACAAACTTGACAAATATCATAATAATATAATAATAATGATAATAATAATAATAATAATAATAATAAAATTAAACTAAAAGCACCAACAAAAAACAACAGAAAATAAAATATAAAAAACACACTGTTATTTGTCAAGACGTTTCGATTAAAATCTTAATAATAATAATAATAATAATAATAATAATAATAATAATAATAATAATAATAATAATATTAACAATAATAATAATAATAATAATAGATAAACACAACTGTTAAAACCAGACGTTTCGATTATAAAAATCTTCCTCAGTGCTTTTCATTCTGAACAGCCAAGTATTTATAGGTAAAAACTCACATAAACGTAAATAACAAGCTTCCAGGTACGTGAAATTAGAATCGCTATAATTTTCATAAAAACCTTATTGTGTGCTGAAACGCATGCATGGCACTTTAAAAATAAAAACAAAAAGAAATGTTGCTGTTTATCAAAGGGTGTTTTTTAGCTTCGGCCTTTTTTGAATTTGACAAGGGATTATTAATAATACTAATACTAATACTAATACTAATAATAATAATAATAATAATAATAATAATAATAATATTAAAATAAAACCACCATCAAAAATAACAGAAAACAAAGTATATGAAAAACACAGCAGTTAAAAGCCAAACGTTTCGATTATAAAATCTTCATCAGTTCATAATAATTCATAATAGTTCAGAATAATAATAATAATTATTATTATCATCACTATCATGTCTCTATTATTATCAATTTAGGGTCATGATATCTTTTCTTCTTTGTTTCTCTTTGCTTTGAAGGTGAATTTGTAAAATTATAAGTAACATTCTTAGTGGCGGTCAGACAACTTTCTGTCTTCCTACCATGAGCATCAGGAGACATAATGATTTGAATTTGCAATTAATATATAATGCAAACTTACTAGAGTTCTTTTTCATCGTTTCTAAATCTTGCAAATACTGTTTGAATCTTATTTTCCAAGCCAATACAACCGGAACCGACCATCGCCATCTTGAATGATTTTTCGCTCCTCCGCAAGCAATCTGGCGAAAACACACTGGCGTATATTTCTTAAAGATTGCTTGCGGAGGAGCGAAGCCTACGGTATTTGTTTATTTATATTTAGTTAGATTTTCAATTGCTAAGAATAGAAAAAAATTTCAAAACTCTAAACTGATAGGGAAAATGAATATGAGCAATACAGGAATGTTCATTCTTTTAAATCTACAAGATGGTAGCAACCTAAAGTGTGTTATACACGTTAAAACCTTATTTCGAGAGTAATATCTGATGGGCTCCGTCCCAATGGGTGTCCCAGTTTAAGCCAAAACCATCAGTCAATGTGGAAAACTAAGGTTCATGTAGTCGGTCTAGACAGATTTACGATTTACGCTAGATTTACGATTTTCGGCCTAGTTATCGCCAACATTACCGCAACTATCCCCCTCATCACAAATTTTTTCTGAAAGAAAAGGAATTATTGCCAAAGGCATATCAGGTTTAACTAAGTGACCGGCCTATCGCTGTGTAAAAGTTCTGCGAAATTTTTGGATATGCTACAGCTCTAGCAATGGGTCCTTTGGTCCGCGTTTTACACACTGAAGTCTCTGTGACGATGTAAAATATGGAAACCTTCTTACAGACAGCTTTTGAACCGTTTGCGAGGGAACGATTTTATGTCAAAGCATAACTAACGGGAAGGTAATAGAAGCTATACAATTATCGCCGAAAATACTCAAACTTAGCCTGTGTGCAACCTTAATATTATTCCTCCATCGAAATGTCCTCAAGCAGCTTCTCAAATTCACCCCTCCATTAACATTCAAAACTAGAAATCCAGTTCAGCGGCGGATTGTTGACACTGCGTGCAAGCTATCGGGTGTTGTTATTTGAATGTGACTTATAAACACAACTAACGCTGTTCTTACAAATTACCGACTGAATTCCTGTATCTGTGTTTCTCTACTGTGCCCTCCTGCCCTGGCCTGGAGGTGCCTTCGCTCTAAATGCTCACAAAATAGCATCACAGTCAAGGCACAACCGTTTGATAGCGAGGCAGATAGAAAAAAGACAGCACACGAGCGAGGCAGACAGTAGGGAAACACACCGATATGAATTCAATCAGTACGTTGTATGAACTGCATCCTAAAACCAACGGCTTACCAACCAAATCAATAACGTTTTCTATAAAATCACGCACATTATAAAGTTCTATCAATTACCTTAAAATCCGAATGTTTTTCATATTCTTATCAGCATTCTTATATCCATACTCTACTTCTCCAGGCAACAGACTCGTTCCTTGTAGACTGCTAACATCTGTAGTTATCGTAGAAGCAGTCAAAGAGGGCCTGGGCTCTCTGCTGGGTTCAACCCCGTCCTCTACTACAACAGGCATTGCCCATGATACTCTACTTGACCTCCTTCTCGCACCGAGGTCGTATCCCTCAAGTGAAAGCGAGGATCTTCGTCTCTCTTTCTGATCCGAGTCATCAATGTCCATGGGAGAAACTGAATTTACACAATCCAAAATTTTCAAGCTTCTAAATAGTAGCCTCACCTCTTGCTTCAGGTGTTNCTAAATGCTCAGAAAATAGCACCACGACCGTTTCATAGCGAGGCAGATAGACAGAGGACAGAAGCGAGGCAGACAGTAGCGAAACACACCGATATGAATCCAATCAGTACATTGCATGAACTGCATTAACTTTACCAACCAAATCAAAAACGTTTTCTATAAAATCACGCACATTATAAACTTCTATCAATTACCTTAAAATCCTAATGTTTTTCATATTCTTATCAGCATTCTTATATCCATACTCCACTTCTCCAGGCAACAGACTCGTTCCTTGTAGACTGCTAACATCTGTAGTTATCGTAGAAGCAGTCAAAGAGGGCCTGGGCTCTCTGCTGGGTTCAACCCCGTCCTCTACTACAACAGGCATTGCCCATGATACTCTACTTGACCTCCTTCTCGCACCGAGGTCGTATCCCTCAAGTGAAAGCGAGGATCTTCGTCTCTCTTTCTGATCCGAGTCATCAATGTCCATGGGAGAAACTGAATTTACACAATCCAGAATTTTCAAGCTTCTAAATAGTAGCCTCACCTCTTGCTTCAGGTGTTTGGAACGGAAAACAAACAGCAACGGGTAAGCTAAAAGCGGCACATAGGTTAGCACATTTGTCACAAAAAATGGCACTTTTGTACTTGCTGCGTCACTAAGGCCTTGAACTAATATCATGATCATATTTGAGGTCCATGCAAGGATGAAAATCCCCATTACGATGAATGTCTTTTTGATTGTTTTCGCTGCGGAAGTTTCTCTGATGATTCTCGCAACTTGAAGTGGGATAACTGCAACTCTGCTTAACCGCCTTCCAAACTTTGCTTGTTTCTTAGCGACTCTTATGATCCCGAAATAGCAATATGCTTGAGTTAGGAGGGGCATGAGATATGAAATGCCGAAGAAGTAAAGCCCAAAACTCGGGGTGCCTCGCCATGTAACCGTACAAGTCATTGCATCAGGGTTAAATGCATACGTACCCCAGCCAAATAGAGGCATTAGGCCTGAAATTATCGCAATAAACCAAGTGAAAAAGACAATCACATTTACTTTGAAAGAAGTCATGTTTATCGGATAGGTCAATCCGTTCACGATAAAATGATGTCGGTCGTACGCGATGCTAGCGAGCGTGAGCAATTCTGCTACTGGTAAAGTTACGGATAGCATACCGATTATTTGGCACATCATATCTTTCAGTAACCATTCCTTAGCAACAATACTCGCGAAAGTTGTCGGAATAAGGAGAAACGATGACGAGAAGCTGGATATAACGAAATTAAATGCGAATTTGTTCGATGGGTTGGCGAGAAGTTCTCGGTTTCTTATGAACAATGCGAAGCAAATAAAGTTGATTATCGTGCTTACGATGGTGTGGCAGCAAAGAAATACGGCAGATGTGGTCAGCAGTGATTGAGGTATCCCGTCCGGTACTACATTGCTGAAAGTTGTATTCGTGTTATTAATCAGCGCCATCTTTGCAGCTCTTCGAGTTTGTATTGTAGATGGGCCTAAATTAGAACCGACTAAAGTAGATGGGAATCAAGTTATGTTCGTTTTATTTGCCATCGCCATTCTAGCAATTCATCAACAAAGTTGTGGATAGGCCTAAATTAGAAATTGACTGAAATCTACCAGATTTACGCAGTTTTATGATGTTTGCAGTTCTTCAACCTCGTTGACAGGCCTAAATAACAGATGACTGAAATATATCCATGAGAATTGCTGTCGGCAAGTTTGAAATTTCACCGGATGAGGTTTCGTTGGTTTAGCCGCACAGCAAACCGTCGTGAAACTCGAACCAAANCCTAAATTAGAACCGACTAAAGTAGATGGGAATCAAGTTATGTTCGTTTTATTTGCCATCGCCATTCTAGCAATTCATCAACAAAGTTGTGGATAGGCCTAAATTAGAAATTGACTGAAATCTACCAGATTTACGCAGTTTTATGATGTTTGCAGTTCTTCAACCTCGTTGACAGGCCTAAATAACAGATGACTGAAATATATCCATGAGAATTGCTGTCGGCAAGTTTGAAATTTCACCGGATGAGGTTTCGTTGGTTTAGCCGCACAGCAAACCGTCGTGAAACTCGAACCAAACTGTGAGGTAACGTGTGTGGTCGTTTCAGCATGATATTTGTTCCGAAGGAGGAAGGCCTAACAACACACGATTCGCTAAAATTCTGCTAAAATCCTTGTTACAAAATTCTTCAAAGTCTCAAATGGCTCGAAGGAAACTACTGTGCTTATCTCGGAATGAGATAGGATGGGTTTTTGAAACTGCTGATTTTTTCGAAAAATTTGTTCAAATTTGATTAGATTTAGGCCACACCGTGCTGCAGTTTCTTTTAGGTCTTTAGGAATCCGGTCTTTCAGGCACTAAATTTCACTTGATCACATAATAAATCCAACGGGCTTCTCATCAAAACTTGTTAGCGAACTCACAGCAAAAATTATTTCTTCGCCAATGAATTATGGAGAGATTTCTTTACACAAAAGCAGTATGATATAAAGTATTTCACGAATTCCTTGAAGTGCTGAAACTCCACGGCATGATATTCTTATTTCAAAGTATCTGCAAAGTAGTTTTCGAAGGTGAATAACAATTCAAAGTAACAGCCAGGTTCCTACTCAAGTTAGAGACCAAGATTCTTCCAAACCAAAACCGCCAAGTTGTGTCCATTTCATCAAAATTCAAGCTATTCAATAAAATTAAGCCAATTCAGAACTGCACGCCTTGCCCAATAATTCGATTTGCAGTCTATGTATAATTTGGCAGTCTTTTAGCAGTGCTGAACCAAATCTTCTCCAGTGAATTCGTCACCAAACTTTGTGTTGCCTGTCGTACCAACTTGTCGCGATTGAATGAAAGTACAATTTGTGCAACGAAAGCTTTCCGCCTTTGTTTGCCCAGGTATCAATTATAACATAGATAGTAATGAGATCTCTTTCCTTTTGGCTTAGGATAATATTTGCTCGCTTCTTTATACTTGTATGGCTTAACAAACTCTATTTAACGCCGAGATTCTAAAATAAACTGCAAACTTTTGTGGTGCAAACCGTCTGTTTACAAGTATTTAGACAGGAGTGCTGGGCTTAAAAACGGAAGCTGGCTAGAAACACGATATTGTATATCCGTTTGTGGACAGACATAAACTTGACATAGAGACCAATCAAACAGCTTGATTTCCCGTTGCTATAGATAAGTTTTTGAAACGGAGGGCCTAGCCATCAACTTTCCAAAATGTCGCAACGAATCGCTAAAGCTAGTTGACGACGAGGATAAACTGCTAATTCAAGAGTTGCATATGCCAAGTCTAAAATCAGCCTATTGTATATCTGCTGATTTCGAAACATGCGTGGATGTTGTTTAGATAGAGGAACAACAGCGTGCAAAGGCATTTTCTTTGTCCTGCTTAGAAATTACTTCCAGTTAGGTCCGTCCATTCACCTTAAAGAGCCTTTGTCGCCCAGGGTCCTTTGCGCGCGCGCTGCAACTTCTGATTGTCCGAAAATCAAATTTAATTTGACTTGAAGGGAATAGACAAAGCTATATCGACAAGCTGCTATAAATAGGCTGAAGAAACGCCCACAAACCCATTGTTGAATACAATAGGTTATATATTTACTTGACCCGGGCCAGCTTTTAACTATGTCGATTCCCTTTATGTAGAAACTATGGATACACACTGCAGTAATTCAACTGAGAGCTCGAGAATCTCTCGAGCTCTCTTGACAGAATGTTAGAATGGCGGATCCAGGAAATGGCGGTTCCAGGAACTACCGCAAAGGGAATGGTAAGACTTGGGGCAAGTCCTGGGTTTGAATGGCAACAAAACCATTTGATAAAACCACGCGAAGATGACTCGGTGGTAGCGCGCTGACTACCATCTGAAAGTTCTTTGTCGGAAATGTTACTCTACCTGTCGGATTTTTTTGTGGTTACGGGCCCACATTTAGACGATTTTATTGAAAGAATGATCCATAGAACATGAAATTATTGACTTTCCAGGATAAACTCTGACAGAAATTTTGAATCTACAGCATATTTTCAGTATTTTGCTTTATATTCACTAATTTTGAAGGCTCCAACCTTGAAACTGGAAGATAATTCCAAAATCTAGTCATTAAAGGAGCACATCAGTCCTTTCGTGCATGATTCCTAAAATGGGGGTTGTTGCTGTTGTTGTTGTTGATTTTGGCGTAGGAACATTTTGGTTCTTCGCCCCTTTATGAATCTAAGGCTGGTGTCGGGCCTGCTTCTACGTAGAGCTGGAAGAGTTGCTAACTCTCTACAATTCCTGTGCAGGCTGAAGGAATCATGAGGTGTGGTCACACCGAGACGACGGACCAGGACACTGCTCGAGAAGCTTTGCTTCCCATTGTCCTAAAATTACCTTCGTATGCATGGTAGGAATGCATTCGATAAAGCAATTTCTTTGCTGAAAAAAGCCGAAAACAATATTCTTCCTATTTTGCTTTCTTTAGTGACTCATGTGAAACTTTAGTGCCCAGGGGGGTACTCCCTAACTTTCAATACGGGGGGGGGGGGTCCATGCCACTATTTTTTCGCTGACCCCTAAATATTAAGCCTAATGTTTTGGGGACCCCAAATATTGAGTCTAATGTTTTGGAGACCCCAAATATTGCTATCTATTTCTGGGGCCCCTAAAATGTTTTTGAATGATTTCAATTAAAGCTTCTTGATCTTTCTCAGTTTTTAAATAATACCAAAACATTTATCTCATAATTCGCAACTTCAGGGCCAAATTGCACCATTCTTCCTTTCTTCAGAATTGTGGACCCCAAATATTGAACTTTGGTCCATGTTGTAATTCACAGACCCCAAATATTGATTCAACGTAAAATTTCGGACCCCAAATATTGGCATGGACCCCCCCCGTATTGATCAATGAGTACCCCCCCCTGGGCTTTAGTGAGTTATCTGGTTGGTGAATTGAAGGTGAAGGTGAATTTGCCTATTAGCGCAAAGTGCTGGGTTCGAAGAAGTAGAGAAGGCCTAATCGAGTCCGCGACTACTTATCATGATGCTCAAGTGGTGGGGCTCTTTAACTGGGATCGAACCCTGTCCGCCCAACTGTTCTGGCTGCAAAGTCAGGGGATTACCCCCATTACGGCCCAACACCTTCAAAAGTGCCACTCGTACTCGTCACCAATTCAGTTCAGTTCAGTTCAGTTTCATATTTTAAATTCTCCACATACAATTTATCATAACAAAACTAATTAATACAAACAATTAACTAAACTACAATAATAACAATAATGCACCTAAAATTAATACAACATACGAATACCGAACAAAGAACAAGATAAATTGCATGGGGGGAATTACTTAAAGGAGGAGCTCTCTCAGTAGTTAAACTAATCGAGGAGAGAGCACCCCCTGTTTCAAAAATTTCTCATACAAATTTGATTATTTTAGGCATAAAAGAAACTATGGGCAGATGGTGACTTTCTATATCAATAAGTTTACAATCAACTTTGGTAGTGGTTTTGAAAGAGGAAGGCTTTGAGTTTTCGTCGAAAAATATTAGCAGAGGGTGATTTCTTTATATCCACAGGAATGTCATTCCAGCATTTAGCTCCACAATAGCGCACTGACCTGATACCATATTGCAGGGTATTTTTTTGGGTTAGGAAAATATCATTTTTGGTGACTTGCCGTGTACCATATCGATGAACGGATTCAACTAAGTCAAAGAAAGAATGAAAACAAGAAGGAGAGATCCTATTCACACAATCATATACAAAACTAAGCAGTTTCAGTTGGAAGAGATCATGCAATTTTAAAATCTTTAAGTCAGAAAAAATAGGTGTAGAAGGTGAAGTAAAATTTGCAAATGAAATTGCTTTAACAACTCTTTTCTGCAACAAGAATACTGGATTGATATATGTCTCGTAGGTGAGACCCCAAACCAAAATTCCATATTGCAGGAAAGGTGAAAATAAAGAATTATAAAGACAGATCAAAACATTGATGGGTAGGAAATGTCTCACTTTGAAAAACATACCACAAGTCCTAGCAAGTTTTTTAGACAGCTCAGTTAGGTGATATTTCCATGACAGGTTTTCGTCCAAAAGAACACCAAGAAATTTGACATAACAAGTCTGCTTTACAGGAAGGTTTCCAATTTTGATGCTGACAGTTTCAGGAGAAGAATGTTGAGGAGACTTAAAAATTATAAAATTGGTTTTATCAATATTGAGTGACAGCTTGTTGACATCAAGCCACATTTTCACTTTTTTCAATTCCTTGTTAACCACATTCTGCAATTGAGCAAGACTTTCAGCTTCATAATAGATGTTAGTATCATCAGCAAATAAGTAAAAGGCTAGTTTTGAAGATGCAAGAGGTAAATCATTAATGTAAATTAAGAAGAGGAGAGGACCAAGAACAGAACCCTGTGGAACCCCACAGGTAACATTGAGATAGCTGGAATTAGATCCATTTATTGAAACATACTGTTTCCTGTCTGAAAGATACGATTTAAACCAATCTTGAGCAGTTCCTCTAATTCCATAATGTTCTAGTTTCATTGAAAGAATATCATGATTCACTGTGTCGAAAGCCTTTTGCAAATCTATAAATATTCCACAACCAAATTTTCTATTGTCTAATGAACTTTTGATTGCTTCTGTTAGACTAACCAGTGCATGGCTAAGGGAATGGCTAGCCCGAAAACCAAATTGTAATGAATATAAGATTTCATGCTTTTCTAGGAATTTATAGAGACGTTCATACATGACCTTTTCTGTAATTTTGCTGAAGACAGAGAGAAGAGAAATGGGTCTATAATTTGATGCTGTTAGTGGACAGCCTTTCTTAAAAAGTGGGATTACTTTAGCCAACTTCATCTCAAAGCCAATTTCTAACGTCTACATGATCTAAGTGCTTGTTCCTTACCCTTTGGATCTTATCTGGATCTTATCTGACCATTCGTGTGACCAGTGTGAGAATAATACATCCGACACATGATTCCATCCCTTTTGATTATCATCATCAACCATATTAAACCTACGCTACAGTGGAGGCACCCTAGAGTTATCATCTGAGTCCCTTATTCTCCTGTGCTTATTTTACTTTGATGATATCGATTCGGTCAACTGAGACTCAAAATTTACTTTGAAAAACTTGGCCTTATTTAGGCCCCCGCCACGATAACGTTTGGAGGCAAATGCAAACGACTTATAAGATTCGAGGAATTCAATTGCAATCCAAGCTTTAATCGACGGTGTGATTGCGAACCTTACACGACTTACATATGCTTAAATTCGATAAAAGTAATTTCTTGCTATGCTACATTTTGGTATGTTACTGTAAGTTTACGCATGCTAAGTGTGCCGAACAGGATTTTACAGCGTTTCGTTTCTACGAAGTGATAACTGAGAATGGGCCTAAACAGGGCTATCCTGTTTTCCGTTTCCTTATGCGGCCATTAGACTCACGAAATAGTCCCAGTTATCGCAACAACAACAGCAATGACAACAACAACAACAATATATGTTTTGCTCAAACTGGGACTTATGGACTTTCACATCAAAGAGTGGGACGAAAATAAACAATGGGGGCACCGATTTTTCTATTCACTTTGAAACGAGGTTAATGGCCTCTTTTCGGTTGTTGGAAAATTGCATCGCTTGAGCGTGCTTTGGCATGAGCGGAAGGAAACGAAATTGCCTTCAAAATGAGGAAATTCTGATTGAAACTGAAAGGTTTGTTAATTTTTAGATTGAGGAAACATTAATCTGGATACTTGTGTCTTTTGTTCATTGTTAACGTCACTCAAAACTTACATTTTGAGGCATTTTACTGTCTGAGGATTGAGCCGACAATTTAGGCCTATCCGCCATTAATCGGCTTTTCGTACAGTGATGCTATGGTTTCCACATCGGACGTGAAGTCAAGGGAAACAATTTCGTCCCAAATGTCAATGTGAAAGTCCATGAGTCGTAGTTATAGCGTCCACCAGCCTATCAATAGCAATAACTACGAACTTGTAATCAGTCTATGCGGCCATGTTGAGCAAAGATTAGCACAGGGATACAAGGGACTTCCCGAAAAAAACATGTCCTTATCCAGCCTCGTCCCCAGGGCTTCACAAAAGAGGCTGGGGACGAGGTTGATCCTTATCAGAAGATGCAGCCAACAGCTCATTCATAGAAAACGACGACATTGTAAAATCAGAATTTTGCATTTCTAACCTATAATGGTATCATTCGATTATTCATTGCATTTCTAAATCATTTAATCTAATTAAAAACAATAAAAAATGACAGACTTTAGAATTAACTAACACAAAATAAAAGTGTTCATATTTTCGATTTTGATAACTTTCTGTATATTTTAGAGCCAGATAGCAATTCAGTGCCAGATCGCTTTTGACTTCTTTCCTCTTTTCTCACCGTCAATAACTGGAGGAATTCCTTCCCAATGAAATTGAAAATGAAACTTTGATTTTTGACAGCCATCTACCATTTACCAAAGACGTCTCTGGGTGCAGTTGAATGTTGTAATGTTACACCTAGTGTTCCAGCAAAACGGCTTTGACCATAGCCACATCCGATTTACACATGGAGACGTTTTATCTTTCCAATATGAATCGAATCCATGACCGGTTTCACTTCATGCCGGCATCATGTAAAAGGGGTCGAATAGAACGATTTTAAAGAAACAGCTGAAACCGGCACATCGTGTGTCCCCTCAGCACGCAACATCCGGGGTCCAAATTTTGTTCTGTTATCTAATTTGACAATCTAAGTCAAACAGAATTATCTAGTTTTCCCATGACTGATGGGACACCAAGTGTGAATCAGTGTAAAACTTTGATAAGTATTGAATGGGAATTACTTTACTCAAAATAGGCTAAAATAGGCTAGAAGGATCTCTAGCTATTTAAAGCTAATTTGGGCATGTGACCCCTATTTTAGCGTCCCTTGCGAAGGACAGCGAAGTAAATTGCTTGGTTAGGCGTCTGGAAGGTCACCCATCCGGATTTTGACTAGACTTGCTCCAAGTCTATTTCTTTTTTCGTCAGTGATAGTTGGTAAATGTTGGTAAATGCGAAATATAGAGGAATGCGAAGGAGCATGCGACGGGGGTAAAGGGACGAAAGGAAGGAGGGAGAGGACTCTCCCTCCTTCCTACCCCCGTCCGGCCTCGTTTTCAATCATCCGCATGCTCCTTCGCATTAACTAACGAAGAATCACTGACGAAAAAAGAGGAATCACTGACGAAAAAAGAAATAGACTTGGAGCAAGTCTAGATTTTGACCTCAGACGACCGAGCTTAACTTCAGCCACCAACGTAAACTGTATAAGCCGCTCGGCCACTCACCCCACCAGTGTTGGTAGTAAGGCACCTTAAGTGCAGATCCACCTTTGCACTTGACGCGGCTCATCACTAAAAACGATTTAACCCTATGTCACCTGGGGGGGGGGGACCAAACTTTTGTTTGCCAATGCTAAAATGTGCAAAGCAGGATGCCAAGATTCCGCTACTTTGACTTTTTTATCTTTAATGTATCGAATGATGAAAATTTTAAGATTCTAAATATAGCACCGCAACCATGNGTAGACTTGCTCCAAGTCTATTTCTTTTTTCGTCAGTGATAGTTGGTAAATGTTGGTAAATGCGAAATATAGAGGAATGCGAAGGAGCATGCGACGGGGGTAAAGGGACGAAAGGAAGGAGGGAGAGGACTCTCCCTCCTTCCTACCCCCGTCCGGCCTCGTTTTCAATCATCCGCATGCTCCTTCGCATTAACTAACGAAGAATCACTGACGAAAAAAGAGGAATCACTGACGAAAAAAGAAATAGACTTGGAGCAAGTCTAGATTTTGACCTCAGACGACCGAGCTTAACTTCAGCCACCAACGTAAACTGTATAAGCCGCTCGGCCACTCACCCCACCAGTGTTGGTAGTAAGGCACCTTAAGTGCAGATCCACCTTTGCACTTGACGCGGCTCATCACTAAAAACGATTTAACCCTATGTCACCTGGGGGGGGGGGACCAAACTTTTGTTTGCCAATGCTAAAATGTGCAAAGCAGGATGCCAAGATTCCGCTACTTTGACTTTTTTATCTTTAATGTATCGAATGATGAAAATTTTAAGATTCTAAATATAGCACCGCAACCATGGAAACCAATGTTTTACTGTGTAGTCAAATCTCAGAATTTCAAATTTCAAATATTAATCTCAAATATCTGCCAAGCTATGCTTATACATGTATATGGTGATAACCAACTCAATTTGAAACAGAAATTTTAATTTAGTGCCTTATCTTATTGTTTGAATCATGATGGCTATGATCATGATAATCATAAATTAATATCTTCTCATTGTCATAGCAACGAGAACAATAGCACGTGATTTTGATTGTTTGCATCAAAGTCCATCTATTTACCAAGTTTAAAGATTATAGCTTCAATAACAGCGAAGAAGGGGGGGGGGGGTGGAATCAACCCCCCAGGTATTGACCGCTTCAAAACTCCCATTTGAGATAGGATTAAATTCATGGTCCAGCGATAAGGTGGCTCAGTATTAACTAAACTTAAGTTCAACGCACATAAACAGCAGGCTAAGGTGCCTCACCATCGATCAAAATTTGACACCGATACAGACTTAGTGTCCTATCGCTCATGATTTTCCAAATAACTCCCATACTATACAGTTTCTACCGACTTAAAATCACAGTTATATGGCGAATAATACTAGAAGTTAAAAATTTAAAAAGGTTTTCTCACTCACGCGGATTTCGACTGATAAAATTCTGAAATAATCTGCCAAGCTGATGGTGCCATAAAGCCGTTAGGAGGCTCCTCCCCAGCGCGCGCCAATTTGCGCATGCGAGTACCTGATATGAAGTCGAAGTCCTCTTTGTGGGAAGGATCGAAGAATTCCATTTGTTTTGACTGTTTGTTGTAGGCTGCAACTCTGAATGGGATAACTTCCAAATGGGTGAGGCCTGGTGCCATTGTTAATACCTAAAGAAGTAACAACAAAACAACATTTGTAATACACGGTGTCAACCAAAATGCACTCGTTACTTCCAACAATTATTTCGAAGTGCTCGTTGTCGTTTGTCTCTAGTTTGTCTTTATACCGGGTGAGTCAAAAAATACGTACCAAATTTTCAAATTTGATAAAATGTTCATTTTGACTTGTTTTGTCAAGAACCCAAAATTATTTATAGATGATAAAATGTTTGATTTTGATATAACAAGGTAGAAAAATGACACGTTGAAAAACCATATTTTGAGCTATACTCTTGCCTAAGAGTTAAAATCTTCAGATTTTTTATCATCAATGAAGTCTCCAATGATAGTACACATTTCTTTCTGTCATTCATGATCAAACTAGAAGCTTTACATGCACAAAGATCTGGCAATCATCAGTGCTTTTTTGCAGTATGATTCAAAACCAGGTAGCCCTAACAAGAGCTAAATTTTCTAATTTTTAAACCAATTACAAAATCAGATATGTCTGGGAAAGTAATTTGCTCCTTGATCTATTTGACAGAGAAAGAACATTGAAGATCGGTTGTGTAATAAAATTTTGGTGATTTTTCAGACGGGAGTATTTTTCGGACACCCGGTACATGTTTGAAAACCTGTAGATCTCAAAGCACATATCTGATTCATATCATTTGATAATGCTTGTGCATCCAACACATCAGCTTTTTTTACCCACCCGGAAGAAACTTATAAACATTTTCCCTTTGATTCAGGGTGTATTTTAGTGTGCAAAGGCAGATACATCCGTCCGTTAGAAGGGCCGTTAAACTGGGGGTCCCATGCATGGATGAAGCATGCATTGTGGGATTAAATTAGCTTAAATAGCTAGAAATTTTCCAGCCCATTTGAAATAAATTACTGAAAAAAGAGAGACGGGTGAAACAGCGATAAAAATAGGGCATGAAATCAGGATACTCGCTATGTTGAAATGCCTAACTTTAAGGGTGCATGAATATTAGTTGGAAGAATAATAATAGTTCTTCGAATAAATTGCAAAATCACATGTACGCGTTGGATGGAAACGTCAAGAACTGAATGAAACGAAGGGTTTTAATTTAGTTTGGCAGATATGAAAACTTTGATGTTGAAAAAAGATAATGCATTCTATTCATAAGCCTGAACCATCCATTTGGTGCATTGGCAAAGTAACGAAGCAATGCTATTTGAAAACTGTTGTGTTCTATTGCGTTCCATCTGTGAAGACCATTTCAAAATATGCTAAACAATGCCACTGCCCTTGGAAATCCACAATGTGCATTGACTCAAAAAGCTTCCATTTGACACTCAAAGGAGTAAGACGAGCCTCTACCAAGAACATACCAAACTCCGCTTGGACTATGAAATTATTGATTTTAAGCAGCAAAATATTCATGAAAGTAAACATACGAAAACTTACCTTACTACCATGAGTCGGTTCATACAAGTCGGTATTTGGTATATCTGGATGTGGCATGCCCGCTGGATCTCTACCAACGATGTAAAAAGTAGCACCAGCAGCAATACGAGATTTGCAATGCCATTGAACCTGCAAGGAAATATTTTACTTCATGCTGGTTGCAGTAAACATAATTACGTTAGGATTGTGAAAGTACGTTCCAACGCTTGAAAAGTGTAGAGTGTTACTGAAGATCTTAATGTGTTTCTTTACGGAATTCCGTCAAGAACAAAATTAATTCTAATGATTTTGCATACAGTAGTATGGTGCTACATTGCAGAACCAGATTTTTAGATTTTCAAGCACTCTGAATAAAA
>REGL01000837.1:30054-43521 GCA_004194395.1 Aurelia aurita complex sp. Pacific | reverse complement strand
TCCCTCTTCTCAAAGGCTGTATTGTCCCTCTTCCCAAAGATTCATTAAAATTAACTCGTATTATTAAAATTATTAATCTAATGCTCTTCTCTCTATCGATCCTTTCTTCCAAAGGAAAAAGCCTGATAATACATATATTCATTATCTCACGATCTTTCTGCAGTGTACTGAACTTCCCCAGACCTGTACACTACTTGAACAATTTTGAAATCGTCTAAGACCAAGGTTTTGCTTCAACGCATATTTAGGCCTAAAACTTAGGCCGTACCTTGTCATGAATGAACTGAACAAGTGCATAACCAGTCGCGAACAGTTTGAATCATAAACCCTCGAAAAACTTACCGCATCAATTAAACTGTTTTGCTTGATTGAAGCCATCGCAATTGCGGGATGTCAGTCTTCCTTCTTCGGAATGTTTTTCTCTAAGTTTTGCTGGTGGGTGGTGAGCTTCGGAATGCCGCTCTCTGACCTCAACGTTTTGTGGTGTTGTATAGAGTACGTTAGGCCCATAAGAGTGCCACGTGTAACTTCGGATTACTTTTCTCCCAGATCTTTGTCTTGGGAAATGATGAAACACACAAAATCATGAAGGATGTATCTTTATGATCATTTGGAAATCTTTCGCACTTCAGTCATATTTCGAGGCTAATATATTTTGATTTTCCGACAACAACGCAAGATTAATGTCAAATGAATCCATGTCATGGCTCGAAAGACAATATAAAATTTTCCCGCCAAAATATTTGCACCTGATAAACCGATTTCTCTTTCTTTCTTCGTAAAAAATTGCGTTTTATATCAATTACTTCATATGCGGATATTTTCGCCTGATATGTAAAAGTAAGATGGATTTAATTCCTTCCTTAGTTCCTTGTAATAGTGTTGGCTACGATTGCTTTTTGGAGTTCAGAGAATTCTTCTAAACGCGGCAAACCATGACCACTATTAACTATGCCATGACATTTGGTAGGTCCGGACAACTTCCTGTTCTGGGCTCAGAAGTCAACTGCATGCCTCTTCTGCAGACTCATCGTGACAGGGCGAAACTTGCTGCATATCTTCGGCACTTCAAAATAAACATTTCGCAACTGATCTATTTTGGGCAACCCCTGCGCGAAATGCTTCCTGCAGCAATGGGGGGGGGGCGTTTTGAGGGGGTTTATTATGCAAATTTACATAGTACTGCATTGAACAATGGTGCAGATGCAGTGCAGAAGCCAACAAAGGGAACCACAACACAGCCGCAAAGAAGGGCAACAAATAAGACACAAATGTATCAAAATTAACTATTTTCAAACTTTAAACCTATCATCGTTCAATTAACCACCTGGGCATCCTGCGCTCTGATAAGAGGGATTCCAATCAGGTTATTCTTGTCATTAAATTCAAAAGCACTGCGTCTATCAATTTTAGTGCCGCTGTGCATACAAGTACGTAGGACGAAGGTTGCATGCCGCCTTGAACTTACAAACACAGAACGACAAAGCACATTCGTGATTAGTGTCTTGTATAATCAAAGGACATTGCGCTCAATGTGTCCTTAATGAAGTACCGTAAAACAACCTGTTGGAGCGATCATATATTCTGTTGTAGAGCAACGGGTGCCTTTATAAGGAATCAACCGAGCAAATCAGGGTTATGCCACGAAACGAAAATTAAATACGAAAATATCAGTATCGACTCAAGGGAGACGCAATGGAGTCAAGGAGCTGGGCTATAGGCCCACTTAGGGCTGTAGCCTTGTTATGCGTTTTCGCATACTCATTGGCAACGCCGTTTGAACATAGCGAATGTTATGGCGGAGAAGGAGACTTTTTCCAGTTTAGCGTCGGAACTCTGGATGGAGGAATGGCATCCTTTGATCAATTCAAAGGCAGAGTTATGATTGCTCTGAACGTAGCATCTTTTTGAGGTTACACGCCTCAGTACAGAACCTTGAATGCATTGAAAACAGAATATGGCCTTGCGAATGGCACAGCAGAAGACCCGAAGAAATGTTATCTTGATGTTGTCGGTTTCCCCTGCAATCAGTTCGGTCATCAAGAACCGTCAGAGAATTTTGAGCTGATGAATACACTAAAGCATGTTAGGCCCGGATACGGATTTGTTCCAAACTTCCTCCTGACTGGAAAATTGTTGGTTAATGGACAAGATGAGAGTCCGGTTTTCACCTTTTTGAAGGTATGTATAATCTCATTTTCGCTTTCTGTGCGACTTTCAAAGTACATAGTGTCAAGTAAAGTAGGCTATGTCGTTCGTTTCCAGCAAAGTGCACATCTTAGGCGAGAACTTGTTACTGTAGGATATACTACATAAAAGGTACTAGAAGAAACACGGATGCAAAAATCTGTGCTGAAAATTCCGTCTGTTTTTTGCGTCCATTTTTCTTGGATGAGAATGTTCCCTGTCCGAAGGGGCGGTAAGCAGTGTAGTGGTCTGCAAAGAGCAGTCTTTGCTCTACTTGCAATATTCCGGGATCTGAGTGGGTAGCAATTTTATTCTCAGCAAGCTCCAGTGCAATTTGTCAGGTATTTCCAAAAGTAAGCATAAAAATTAGGCGTACGGTAGATTATGGAAAAGATGGAAAATGCCCCGCGCCGACATCTGTTCGTAAATGCTTGTTACGTAACTAGCAAGGAGTCGCTTTCAAGTTTCGGGTGTTTCACGTTGTAACTGTTAGTTTCCTAAGGAAAGAAGCCTTTTATTTAAATGCAGCTTGATTCGATAAGAAACAAAATCAGTTTATGTCCAAGATTGCTTGAAAGCATCTGCAATTTTTGAAGATTCACAATGTATTAGTTGTCGATGCTCAGCTGCCCGGCGAGTGCAATGTTAATGGAAATACGACACCACTGATCCATGATTTTGCTGAGAAAGGGCTATCTTTGAAGAAAAATCCTAGGACCTAGAATCTCAAAAGAGGGTATTTTTCTTAAAATAAAAAATCTTCCTGGTTTCTTCAAAGCGGGTATTACATAATTTCATGCGCATTAGAAAATGTCCCAACAAACATTTAAATGTTGATGAACTCAAGACCCTGGAAATTATTTGACAACATGAGTTTTATGGGATTCTGCTGTTTTGCCAATAGCGAAATACAGTATCAGTAAATGAATGGTGAAAAATCCAGCAATTCCAAACCTTTCCCTTAGAGCCGGTACTTCTACTGTAAAAAGTTCTTCAGGGTCCAGTGATACTCCATTAGAAGAGATTTTCGAAAATACTTTGTGATAAGGAGTCTTTTGGCCAACGAAGTACATTCTATGGAACGGTATGGACGAGCGTGGTGTACCTTTTACTAATGAATTGCACACATCATGCTCAGCTGTCAGAAGTTGAAATCGCATCGTACTGGGAAACGTCTGAGCTATGTGAAGTCTGACCAATGTGCAGAAATTGGTATGGGAATTTTAGCGTTTTCCAACTGATGAATATGCCACTACTCTTTTGAGAGTAACAACATTTTGCTTTCATTTTAGGCCCGTTGTCCATCTCCATTTGGCCTCATCGCTAACCGCTCCGACATCTCTTGGACCCCTATAAGAAACAATGATCTGTCTTGGAATTTCTCAAAATGGCTGCTTGACCATAATGGCCAGCCTTTCAGACGTTACACTCCAAGAACAGAGCCGAGATTAATGGTTGAAGACATCAAAGATTTGCTACAGGCTTGTGAGGAGGAGAAGGCTAATCCAAAACAACAACAGCAACAACAACAACAACAAAATAGTACGTCAGCAAACGCAACTGGTTACAGTTATCCCCAATCAAAAGCGAGGGTTCGGCGTACCTTGATTAGAAATTAATCAGCTGAAAAGAACTTGGATTTACTTTTTTATGAGAATCATAACTATGTGATAAAATATGATCCCCGAAAGACGGTGGCGTTGAGCTTTTTACAAAGCTGGATTTATGGTTTATGATGATGGAACGAAATGAAAGTCTATTCGATTCTGTTGAAAATCAATGATCAAATTCACTATATCTTGATAAAGAGCCCTCAACGTCATTTTGTCTAGACTTACGACAGGAGCCCTTGTTTTTGCACCAATTACCAAAACAAAATTATGAAACTAATACTGGTACAATGTACTGAAAACAAGGACTCCTGCTACAAGTCTAAATCCTTTCAGTAATCGTATATTGCTACATAAATATATGACTTTTGCTTATCGAGGGCTCTACAATCAAATCAGTTGATTTTAGGAGCTCAGCGACTTCCATGAAACTCTTTGACAGAGAAATGTTTCAAATAGTTTTACCGGAGGAAAAAAGATAGGAACTGCCTTTTTGCGAGTTTTGNGTTACAGTTATCCCCAATCAAAAGCGAGGGTTCGGCGTACCTTGATTAGAAATTAATCAGCTGAAAAGAACTTGGATTTACTTTTTTATGAGAATCATAACTATGTGATAAAATATGATCCCCGAAAGACGGTGGCGTTGAGCTTTTTACAAAGCTGGATTTATGGTTTATGATGATGGAACGAAATGAAAGTCTATTCGATTCTGTTGAAAAACAAGGATCAAATTCACTATATCTTGATAAAGAGCCCTCAACGTCATTTTGTCTAGACTTACGACAGGAGCCCTTGTTTTTGCACCAATTACCAAAACAAAATTATGAAACTAATACTGGTACAATGTACTGAAAACAAGGACTCCTGCTACAAGTCTAAATCCTTTCAGTAATCGTATATTGCTACATAAATATATGACTTTTGCTTATCGAGGGCTCTACAATCAAATCAGTTGATTTTAGGAGCTCAGCGACTTCCAAGAAACTCTTTGACAGAGAAATGTTTCAAATAGTTTTACCGGAGGAAAAAAGATAGGAACTGCCTTTTTGCGAGTTTTGTTGAACGTACAACGGCAAAATACTGCACATTTGAAACCGTGTCTTCATCGTGATTCTAAGCATATGTTACACAAGGCGTATATGATACATCTTCTTTCCTCGTCAATGTTTTGTTTGCCTGACCAATAGACTCTGGCCTGACTAAATTTCAGAATTTCAAAAACTGTCCATGAGTTTCTTGCCACATTGCTCCTTTTGCTAAAATCTTAATTTAACGCTTACAATTGTTTTGTTTTTCAAACACAAAGAGACATACAATGCTTGTCACAAATCCTAGGAATACTTAGGCCGTTCGATCAAATAGAGAAATGTTCATGTAGTTTTGGTTCGTGACAATAAACCTTTCAGCTTTTCTATAAAAGTCTAGATCGAGCAATATCTTAATACAGTTTCATTCGAAAGTCTCAATTGAGCGAAGGGATACCTTGTAATGACAGCACACGCACATTCGATAACTCGACAAATTTCTAGAAAATGTATAGGAATATCACTCGATCCATGCTGTATCGTAGAATAGCCAAAAAGTCTAATAACAAAAGCAACGCAATGCCTCAACACGATATGATGTTTATGGTTACACTTGCACCAAAGCAAGTCTGCCATAGCCATTTTCGTTTTATTGTCACAGAAGCAAGCCAGGTGCCTTAACGCGATATTATGTTTATGGTTGCACTGGCAACAAAGCAAGTCTGCCATAGCCATTTTCGTTTTATCGTCACAGAACAACATAGCATAAGTTCCAATATTTAAAGGTCGGCGTAAAATTATATCATCTTTTTCTTTGAACTAAATGGCTTGAAAGAAACTTCAGCTACTTTGCTTAAAATTCTACTGTTAGGATTTTCGGAGATCTCCAGTTTTTTCAGAAGTAGACGGGTTTTCTCCTTTTTAAGAAGTCATCAAAATTTTTGAAAAATAGTTGAAACCTTTGTCATTTGTAAACTTCTTCAAGAAACACATAGAACAATTTTGACGAAAAATAATAGTATGCATGAATGTCTGCAACATGGTATCAAGCACAACTCATTCACTCTTCTGGTTTACGATTTTGAAAGTTGATAATGTCACACTCAAAATGAGTTCCAATATCAAATACGCTGTAATTTCGAAACATATTCAAGATATTAGAAAATTCCAACATAGAATTATAGCAAAGCAGCTTAAGTTTCTTTCAAGCCATTCAATTCAAGGAAATAGGTCATGGAATTTTACACCAACATTTTAAAGATTTAGAACTTATGCTGAATAATATACACCTTTTCAACTATCTTAATATGAAATGTGTGACCTTAAACTGACGAAAAGGTGAGGCAAAAAACGCTGTAGAAGTTGAACAACTAACCGAAGTGTTCCAGAGCTTTTGGCAAGTATTGTATCTCTGCTTGTTGTAAATAGCTGCGCTTAGCCTTAAAGGTGTATAAAAAACAAATCGTAAAGAAGCTCATATTGCTCGATAGTAAAACATTTTGAATGAGGTTTTTGAATAGCAGAAGTGTATGATGGGACACTCGTAAACCGTTGCTACGTAGGTCGAATGTCCCGGATGTGTTGCAAAACTTAAATTGAGTCTTTAATGCATTCATCTCAATTCTAGTTAGAGTAACAATTTCTAGCAGTCTTTAACTTTAGAATGTTTAAATTATCTGACATGTGAGAGCTTTCCACGAAGAGTTTTGGTTGTGCGTTTCTTGGTAATATCTGCCTTTCTATAATGGTAACATCTGCCTTTCTATAATGGTAATATCTGCCTTTCTATAATGGTAATATCTGCCTTTCTATAATGGCAATATCCGACTTTCAATAATGGTAACATCTGTCGTTCTATAATGGTAATATCCGACTTTCAATAATGGTAACATCTGTCTTTCTATAATGGTAATATCTGCCTTTCAATAATGGTAACATCTGTCATTCTATAATGGTAATATCTGACTTTCAATAATGGTAACATCTGTCTTTCTATAATGGTAATATCTGCCTTTCTATAATGGTAATATCTGCCTTTCTATAATGGTAATATCTGCCTTTCTATAATGGTAATATCTGCCTTTCTATAATGGTAATATCTGCCTTTCTATAATGGTAATATCTGCCTTTCTATAATGGTAATATCTGCCTTTCTATAATGGTAATATCTGCCTTTCTATAATGGTAATATCTGCCTTTCTATAATGGTAATATCTGCCTTTCTATAATGGTAATATCTGCCTTTCTATAATGGTAATATCTGCCTTTCTATAATGGTAATATCTGCCTTTCTATAATGGTAATATCTGCCTTTCTATAATGGTAATATCTGCCTTTCTATAATGGTAATATCTGCCTTTCTATAATGGTAATATCTGCCTTTCTATAATGGTAATATCTGCCTTTCTATAATGGTAATATCTGCCTTTCTATAATGGTAATATCTGCCTTTCTATAATGGTAATATCTGCCTTTCTATAATGGTAATATCTGCCTTTCTATAATGGTAATATCTGCCTTTCTATAATGGTAATATCTGCCTTTCTATAATGGTAATATCTGCCTTTCTATAATGGTAACATCTGCCTTTCTATAATGGTAATATCTGCCTTTCTATAATGGTAATATCTGCCTTTCTATAATGGTAACATCTGCCTTTCTATAATGGTAATATCTGCCTTTCTATAATGGTAACATCTGTCTTTCTATAATGGTAATATCTGCCTTTCTATAATGGTAATACAGTAAAAACCCGCACATAAGAACCTAAGATTTTTAACTCAGCCTGTTTAGATTCTTATGCAATGAGGCACATCTAGTAATCAGGGTGTAGGTTCTTAATATAGGAAAATATGTGAATCTAAATCTTAGCCAAACTTATTTGCACTCTTGACCCTATCCATTTCAACCCAATCTTACCCAGTTTACCCCTGCATGCCCTGCCTATCACAGTTCTGTAAGAAATATCTTGGAGTTCACAAAATATATTATTTCAGGCTGTAGGTTCTTAACAGATGGAGGTTCTTATGTGCGGGTTTTTACTGTATCTGCCTTTCTACAATGGTAACATATGTCTTTCTATAATGGTAACATCTGTCTTTCTATAATGGTAATATCTGCCTTTCTATAATGGTAACATCTGTCATTCTATAATGGTAATATCTGTCTTTCTATAATGGTCATACCTGCCTTTCTATAATGGTCATGTCATACCTCCCTTTCTATCTGCCTTCTATTAATACCGTGCCTGTCAGAAAAATGCTTCAACGTTTGTAGACTTGTAGTTTTTCAAGTGTTCATCCGATTCCTTCAGACTGGTGCAGGAGGCTTATCGTGCGGCCAAAATATCATGGTATTTACAAAAAAGTTTGGTCAAAACGGTTCTGACAATGCAGTGATCACTGTTTCTAGGAATCTGACGAGACGAAAAGCAAGGGAGACGATAAACAAGATCATGACTTTATATTTGCTATTTCATAGACATATTTCATTGTCTATTGAATTGGGATAAAAGTGACAGATCAAATGACAACTCTTGTGACAACCACGGGCCTACAAACGTCCAAACATTTTTCTGACTCACGCCATGTGCGGCCTGCTTAACAGCTCCACGTAACTCCAGCAGGCCGTTCATTCCCTACATGCACCGTATCAAAAGGACGTACAGCTTCTCTAAGAGAGGATAGAGAAGTTATAGTACAAGATGACAGGTACTTCTTATTTGGGCGCTTCGAACAGGAAAGCTTCTGCAGAGATGAGAGAAGGACGAGAGTTAGCCACTTAGCAATCTTACCATTTAAATTGCCTTTGGTAAAACATCTCTACGATATTTCTCAGCCCTATAGGGTAAGTCAATAAAAAAATCCTCTTGTTTGAAACAATCTCGTCCCCAGAGTGAGTTCGTTGCTCTGCCTGTTCATTCGGCTTCGTGATCAGTGTATGACGTCAGAACACCCTGGGAACGAGGTTGTGTTTGAAAGGCAACCGTTCGCTGGATATAAAGGCAATGACATTGGTAAGTACATCGTTCAAAGGTGGACATGTTCAAATCCACTTTTAAAATGTACTTAACTTTGATGAATCAGTGACTCCGTTCCGAAATTGAGCTGGATATTCTCGAGAAAGAACGTCCAAGAAACCTTCAAAAAACGCGCCCAAAATAAGGACCAAATTTCCTTAAAGGGGCTCCGTCGCCAAAATGTAAACAAAACGATGATTTTTGCAGTTTTTTGAAAGGTGATATCACATAGGATTTGCATATTTTTTCAAAATAAAAGTTGTTGTTTGGGCATTAATCATTGTACTTCACTAAGGAACAAACCAAACATTCATATCTTCTACAATTGCTCGGATATAAGTGGATTTTTAACGGTCATTTTTAGATGGCTTGGGTGAAGCCACCAAACAAACTGCAGAGAACAATGGATGAACAATGGATAATTGGCGACACGTGCGAGTTTACGGATTTGTTTACGGTTTGGCGACGGAGCCCCTTTAATATTTCTGCCTTACAACAATGACTTCAACATATTTTAGAACGTGTTATCCTCTTGGAATGATGAAATTGTCATCCCCGGAGCATAACAATATTATTCCGATAGAGATTTTGGGAAGTTTCAAATTTCTGTTTGTTTTTACGACAAACAGAGAATTTTAACCAGGAAATTGTATAGAAGTTCAGCGCCATGCAATGAATCTATAAATAACTGTGTACTAAAATCCCCAAAGGGTGGCACCTGTACGGCTCTCAGGGATTTCCACAAGAGCTCTTTACTGCTAAATGAATAAACTCCATGTCTGTACGTAAAAAATTCACGAGTACGTCCAGGCTGATGTTAGGCCTAAATTCTAAGAGCATAGCAAGAATACCCAAAGGATGAGACACAAAATAGAAAAGTTCAAAGTTTAATGTGATCAACTTTAAGAGACGTTTATAAGGCAGATAGAAACACATTAAAACGAAGTCACTATAAATACTAAAATGACTGTTTAAGTGCCTTCTTTAACGTAAGGAGGAAGACGGATCTTTCAATAGCAAGTTAAAGGGAATAGACATAGCTATATCTCGTAGCCACTATAAATATGCTGAAGAAACGCCCACAAATCTATTGTTTCTTCAGCTACACAATGAGACCGGATGCGTCAAAGTGGTCGAGTATAATAGAATATATTTTTGNCACTTAAAGGGAATCGACATAGTTAAAAGCTGGCCCGGGCCAGCTTTTAACTATGTCGATTCCCTTTAAGTGTTTCTTTACACAAGGGTATTTTATGATCAGGAACACTTACAGGCCTAAATTGCCAAAAGCGTCAGAAAGGTCAAAGCTCAACTTGACAGACTGTTGGGATCTCTGAAACTAAATTCAAATTTGTAACTCTATAGTTCCTGAAAACATATATGTATTGTACGAATGTTCTGAGGACAATCCCAATCATTCGATAAAATTTCAAAACACAGTTCATTTTGGTTAACATGGGCTATAAATAACAGACAAACAACAAGAGTATACACGAAAGTTAGAGAATATTATATCATGCAATCGTGGTGAGCTACTTTTTTCGTGAAAACAGCAAGCACCTCCTTTAAAAAATTTTGCCAAATTCATAAAACATAAGGTTCAAATCTTTAAAAAGGGTGGCGTAACATTATATTACCTCTTTCTTTGGAAAGCATGGCTTGGAAGAAACTAAAGGTACTTCGTTGTTGTTCTACCGTGAACATTTTTGCTTCTTGATTATTTTCAAAATGGCGGCATATATCATATTTGAGGCTATGATATCATTTAAACAAGAAATGCCACCATCTTGTAGACCTTATAAGCTATGTTTTTCTTGAAATCAAACAATCTTCCCTCCACTGATTTTGAAGAAATTTCAGAACTTTGGTTGATTTGGTTATGGTTTGGTTTGGTTTTGGTTTTGGATGATTTAGTCTTTTTGAATCTGTGCATTTAGAATAAAGGAGAGCTCATCGTTATTACTTTCAACCCACATAGAAAGTGATTAAGAATCAGCAGCTATTCCTGCAGCTATCCATTTCCTATTTTCTCTATTGTCCTTATCATCCAATCAGATGCATAACAGATTGCCTTTGAATTCTTCCAATTTTCTTAGGCCGGCAGGATAAGCATTTTAATACTGAATAACTATAACCATAATTTATGATAAAATACCTATAGCATTTAGTCTTCATCGGAACTCTCCTCTGTTAAGTCCTGCACAAAGAGTATACTTGAAGAGTGGATACCAATTTCAGAGAGAGTGAGGTTAGTGTCTGTATCCGGGTGAAAAGTCTTTCTCGGGAAATTTGAGTTCAAAGCATAGTTATTTGGCGTGTCATCATGGCTGAATACAAAATCCACGAGTAACTGCAAGGAAAGCAAGATTAAATAAAATTGTCAATCCTTGAAAATGAAATTTAGTGACTAATAATACAACTGATACAGCATTAATACAGTAAATCTCCGCATATAAGAACCTACAAAAATAAGAACCTAGAGGCTGTTTTTCCTCAATGATGCACCGTGTAAATAAGACTGCGTTCACACGATGCCGGCATATTTTGAAAACGGTGAATAATGTGACGGTAGCAAAATTTGAGCTAGCGTTCACACGATACCGTTTTCAAAGAGTTGCGTTATTAAACTCTATGGTTTTCAAAATCTGCCGGCAAAAAATTTGCCGTTGTCGTGTCAACGGGAGGCCTATCTGTCACATTTTCACCTTTTTCAAAATGTGCCGGCATCATGAGAACGCAGTCTAAGAACGTGTTTCAGTTTGATGAACAATATCTTCTTAGTGCAAGGGTAGCAAAATTGACTTTGGATTGTCGTTAATAACTCAATTTTTTGTCCCAGTTGGCTGTTCAAGTTTTAATCTTCTCCCCTGCTGATTGTAAGCTTAGAATTGGTTATTAGGTACATATAATAACTTTACCAAAACAAATAACACGGCTGAACATCTTTGGTGACGATTCTAAAACAGTCTACCCAAGGCACTCTTCAAAACAAGAACCTTTATACCTTGAAATTAGTCTTTATACCTTTAAAATGAGAACCTATTTCAGCCTGGCTGTGAAAAAAACTAGGTTCTTATATGCGGTATTTAATTACTGTACAGCTATTTAATGTCAGTAGAAAGTTTATGCATTAGTATAAAATGGTAGAGAAAGGAAATCCTCCTTGTTGGCCCCCTGAAATATCCCAAGAAATCTGTCATTATAAATATACCGTAAATCACTTGATAGAGAGTACAAGCTCGAAACGTGGTGTCATTGACACATATGCTACATATATGCGTACTCAAATCATTTATTTATCCTACTGTCATAAATGTACTTTGCATCACATTTTGGGGGCAAATTACCCCAAAATTACCCCAATTACCTTTTACAAACGTCCTAATTACGAAAAATTTTAGGACATTACAGGCATACGATTTCAGGCAGTGTTTAAATAAAACAATAGCAAAAGATTGGGGCAATTTCCAAACCAAGATATCACATCCCCAAGAAAGGGTACCAACGCCTGTGTTGTTCCAAAGAAGTATGGGCAACAAAAATTTAGATTTGTTTATTTCAAGGTAATGTCTAGCACACAATTTCAAACTCCAAAGTTGACTCTGCCAGTGCACAGTTTTCCATGACCTCTCAATTAAATGTGAATACACACTTTCTGCGTAGCCTATGCGATATTTTTACCTGAAACTGGTCCGTAGAACTAAATCTTCTGCAATAAGCTGCACCATTTGGCAATTTTATACGAATTTGTATTACATCGGGTTCACCGCTGGCTGGCTCAGGAAGCTCCTCTAGTCTTTTACGACAGTCTGCTTTTTGTTGAGCAATATCCTGGAAAGCAATGATATATTTAGACATTTCATTCTTTTAAGGAGGGTCAGCCTTCAGCACAAGCCCCGGGGCAGAAGCTGTTTTTCAAGGGGTCCTCCAATAAAAACTAAATTACAATAGGGTATACTAAAATGCCAGGAAATTAGAGACCATAAGGTTAAAACCTATTTAAAATTATATGATTTTACAAAAAAAAACCATTCCAGGCGGATCCTTTTTCATTTCTAAAATTCCAAACAACATATAAATGCCATCTAAGAACAACAACAACAAAATAATATAATGGTATACAAAGAGAATTTGCAACTAATTTGAAGTGAATTTGTAAGTTTTGAATTTCTTAAGGAGGAGCTCTCTCAATAGATAAACTAATCGAGGAGAGAGCACCCTCCTTATTAAAAGCTCATTTCACAGTGTGTAGCATCTGTAGTTCATCTGAAAAATTGTGGAAAAGTTCAGAGTCGTTTAAACTTGGTATTTTGTAGAGAATATATGAGAANTATCTATTTCTGGGGCCCCTAAAATGTTTTTGAATGATTTCAATTAAAGCTTCTTGATCTTTCTCGGTTTTTAAATAATACCACACATTTATCTCATAATTTGCAACTTCAGGGCCAAATTGCGCCATTCTTCCTTTCTTCAGAATTGTGGACCCCAAATATTGAACTTTGGTCCATGTTGTAATTCACAGACCCCAAATATTGATTCAACGTAAAATTTCGGACCCCACATATTGGTATGGACCCCCCCCCCGTATTGAAAATCAATGAGTACCCCCCCTGCGTTTGAGTTTACG
>REGL01000837.1:13647-29600 GCA_004194395.1 Aurelia aurita complex sp. Pacific | reverse complement strand
ACCTCAACCACTGCAGGGACTTCTTTTATACTTTTTAGGAAAGGGGTTGTTCCCAGCTGTCGGCGCAGCATTGCCATGAGTTGGGCATACTGCTTCTATTTGCTGGGGTTCCTATATGCTCGAGCTTGGCGTCGGGTAGGGGGATTTAAACCCCCGCCAACGTGGCAGCTCAGCAATTTTTGCTTTGACAAGACTTTGCTACGGCTGATTATACACCCAGGTAGTAAACTGGGACACTTGCGGGAGGAACTACAAACATTAACAGTGCTTCAAACACGTCAAATCAATAGATAAGCAGTTCTTTAAAAAAATCGTGACTGCTTTGGAACACACTTTTAAAGAATTATAAGAAAACAAATTCGAGCTTTTTCAAGATCTATCTGCGCATGCGCACTACTGCAACTAATAACATGCATATTACCTCCACTTTTCGTTGCTTCTCTAATTCTCGATCCCGTCGTTCGTTTTCTTCTTTCAGTTTCGCATCTTCGATTGCTTTTTTTCGTCTCGCCTACAAAACAGGGAGATATAACAAAGCACTTTAGTTAATGGCCAAACAATATTTACAGGTGATAAAACGTTTGTTTTCAACACCCAATCGATAACAAATTACATGTTGAAAAAATCCTATTTGAGCTATAATTCTTAAGCAAGATATTCAATCTTGCGTAAGTGCCAAAACTTTCTGATTTACATAATACTTGAAGTCTCCAAGAGTAGTATGTTTCGTTGTCACAAAAAAATTTACATACTTACATGGCAATCATCAGTGCTTTTGCAGTATAATTTCAAACCAGACAGCCCTAAAACGAGCTAAACTTGCTCATGTTTTTGGCTTGAAATCAGGCTGACTCGGAAAAAAAATTCCCCGAGAGAGCCTGATCAGGCTAGCTCATTTTAAAATGAATTACAAGATCAGCTATATCTAGGAAACTAATTTGGTCCTAACAAGAAATTTTACTAGCCAAACAAGAAATTTGAAGATCGGCTTTGTAGCCCAGTTTTGGAGGTTTTTCAAATAGGGATACTTTTTTGGGAAATACGATAGAAAATGACTTAATACATTGAGCAAGCAAAATGTCAAAGAGAAAGATGCAAATTCGGTAAAGAAATTGAAGATTTTGGTTTAATATTTCGTTGAAATCTAAACAAATCACGAGTAAAAAAAACTTGAAGGGGCTGTACAAGATTTTTGTAAACAATCGGAAAGTACGGGACAACCCGCGCACGTGACTAAAGCCTTAGATTTTTAATGGCAGCCAGTTTCATCGCAGCTTCTACGTAAGTTTCACTGCAGTGATTTTTGGTCTCTGTCTATGAAATGCGATGGAAGTTTTGATATTCATTAAAACGTTCAAATATTCGGCATTAGAAAAATAGAATACATCCTCCACCAAAGCTTCGATCACCAAAATTGTCGCAGATACTTTGGATTACTATTCTCTGTGCAAAATCGCCATTAGCTATGATATGTTTAGACTAAACACATTCGATGATTTGACACGCAGCGCCACGCAGAGAGGACGGGCTGTACAGCTCCTTTCGTACAGTTCGTACCTTCTCACGATCTTCCTCGAGTGCCAATTGATAAGCACGATCTTGTTCTTGGCGAAGCGTTTGCGACATATTTCTTTCCTCCCTAAAATTAAAGCAAATAAATCTTCTCAACTTATTCAAAATTTCATTGGTATCATGAAACTTAAAAAAAATTAAGATTTGAATGGTTCTTCGACAAAGATAATCTGACAAACATTATATTTTGCGGAGGAGACACAATATTTTGAAAAACAAGCATTTCGTCTGCATATTGGTTCTACGTTATATGAAGAAGTTTCTATCGAGAACAAAGAAAATGCGAAGTTAAATTTGGCTTAGTATTCCCACAAAAAGGCCGGTGTTGGATGAAACTGACGTGCAAGAAAAATACCAGATGTCCAAAATAAAAGTGCACAGATTTGGTTTTATGCAGCGATGTGAATATAACTTTAAGCAATGGTGAATCATTCTCAAAATGCTCCTCGATAGTTAACTTGATGCAGCTGTCATTTTATCAATGCTGAAAACCGGACCAAATTTTTAAGCTTTTCTCAAGACTTGCCAAAACATAGCTTCAAATCAAATAATAGGTACTAGGAGAAAAACGGACGCAAAAAACAGACAGATTTGTCAGCACACTGAGGCCTTTCAAACTTGCGTTATCATCATGAAATTGTCGATCGTACTAGAACGATATGGGCAATTATGATGAAATAAATTTCTGCATCTATATCAGCCTTTCAGCTTCAAAATGGTTTCGTGACTGTATGGTCCGGCGAACGACACTGCATCATTGTGGGACACTCAGCAGTCCAGGAAAAATTGAATAATAAGCGACTGCTTACCTTTCTGCTCTAGCAGCAACCAAAGCAGGTTCATTTTCGTTTATAACTCTCGCTAATAATGCAATCAATTGGTCTACGGGCATGAAACCTGTCAAGGAAAGATGTTGGAGAGCAATACATGACTGCCGATAACATTTTTGCCTGGAGGAGTGACTGGGGGAAGAGATGCGGACTACTGCCATGGGGAGAAGCTACTGTGGTTTGCTACTGTGGTTTCAGGAAGGGTACCCAGAAGTGCAGAAAACACTAGTCAATATACAGATACAAGAAAGAAAAGAATATATCTTTTTACAGGAAACATGGATTAGCCCTATGCGCTTAGATTGCTTTATAAAAATTCTGAATATTTCCTGTGACAATGAGCTTAAAAAATGCTGTGGCCATTTCTGAAACCACTTGACACATCCAAATAACACTTTTCGTCAGTGTCTTCCTGTACGATGTTGACCTTCCACACAAACAAGATCAAAAGAAGAGGCCGAAAAGCGCCATCTATACCAGAAAGAACCATATCGTCAAGCAAAATAAGCAAAGGTCAATTTCTTGCTGACTGCTGCAAGAAAACAGGCGCAAAAAGTGACTCTTGATGAAAGATCAACTGTAATAGTGACACTGTAACAGTCAATGATTGCCAATGGCTTCCAAATGCGGAAGCGGCTAACCCTAATCATATTTCGATGTTCTCGTAAAAACAGCTTTTTCTTCTATGAAAATAAAAACCTAAGGTAGGTAACAAATACTTCATATGGTGCCATTCATAGAAGGAGAAGACACAAGGTCATCAAGTTCCTTCGATAAATGACACATTTACCATATATGTAACTGCATTGCCACACTAGCAATCGAAAAGACGAGGAATAAGAAAAAAAAACCATAAAAACACGAAGACACAAATGACAGAACCAATGAACAAACGAGAACGAACTTAACAAATACAAAATAAGGGGGTGGCTGCCCTTTTGTGTATCATTCAACCAAGCCATTTTCTTGCTTTAATTAATAAATGAGATAGCAGCCTCTATAAATATTATGTTTGCAATTACATTCAACGATCGAGATCCAAACAGAAGCAATTTGCCAAAGGACTTTGAAAGGACTTTAAAAACATTCTGAAAAGGACCCTAAGCTAGAGAACTGTCTTACGGGAAATGATAGCTCGCCCAAAGTCCACTACATAAAAATATAAACACTTTTCTTACCCTCTATTCTCCAAACAATTGTCATTCTATTGTCCCTCAGACTAATAACAGCTAAGAATGGGTACGTTGATTCTCTCACCGCTCTTGAAACTGAAGAGAGAGAACAAATTTCTATTCACGAGAATAATGAAAATACATAATAAATTATTCATTTAAAGTTGGCAACAGGAAAAATAGCTAACTACAGCTAATTAAAGCCAACTATTACCTATTTACATAATACCATATACAAACAAATTACAAAAATCAACTATGAATACCCCAAATCTGCAAGTTGACAGTTACAGTCTAGCTTCCAGTTCCTTATTTTTCTTTTGAATATTGCAAGATTTCCGATTGTTTTAAACTTTCAGGCAATGCATGCCAAAGCCATTGTCATAGAAACGATACAGATTCGATTCCGTATGTTGTTGCTCTGGCTTCTGGCAACTGTAGGGTGTTCCCACTTCTTAAATTATAGTTGTCCGTTCTTTCAGCAAAGATATCTTTCATGAAGTTCGGATTTAGATTTGCCTTAGTTTTAAAAATTTCCACCAACAACAACTGCAGATTCTTCTGATGAAGAGACACAGAATTATTCTTTTCTAAAAGGAAGACACTCAATTTGTAAACCCTCGAAGGAAAAATTGCAGCCTATTGCCCGAGTCTCCATGTAATTCTACTTCATTTTAATTTTCGATATTTCTAAAGATTATTATTCAAAATGAGGGGAATGATATATACTTCTGGGCTTACCACAGAGAGAGCACAGGATAAAATTTTTGTATGGAAAGACACAAGACATGTTCAAACAGATTTTGAAGCTACCCAACTGAAATCTGCAATTCCGTTCTGAAAGAAAGAGGGATTTTTTCGAGAAAGCCCCTTCAAGAGACCTTCAAAATACGCCTAAAATCATCACAAAATTTACTGCCTTACATCAATGGCTTTCACATGCTTTTTGCAGTTTAATTTTTGTGTTATCCCTTTAGGAGGATGAATGTGTCATCCCTAGGAGCATAACAACATTATCCCAAATGAATTCATCCTCCCAATAGGATAACACTTGCTAAAACGTGTTGAAGTCATTGCTGTAAGGCAGAAGTATTAGAAAAATTTGGTCGTGATTTTAGGCCTGTTTTTAAAGTTTCTTGAAGGGGCTTTCCCGAGAAAATCTCTCCAAATTTCAAAACAGAGTGGCCAATTTCAGTTAGGTACATTTTTAAATAGATTTGAATAAGTCCACCATCAAGGGATTTTATATAATGGAAAACGCCTCACTTGCCAAAACTGGGCTGACAGGCGAGATTCCATCTTCCTATAGAATCCTTTGTAGTTTTCTATTCATGTTTATACGACAAACTCAGCACCACCGGTATAGTGAGATCTCATCTCACCACCGCGTAACCTCATGTAGGTGACGTGAAAGTTTTCCTTATAAACGAAGCACCACCACAATGACAAAGTCAACTGCTTTGGTTACTTCCTCGTGATTTCGCAGAAGAAAGACTTCACTCCATTTTTTAGCTTATAGACCTTTTAGTTGTTCTACAAAAGATTCGATTAAGTGGCGTTGGAGCTTCTATCACTATTGTGTACATTCGAACATTCTACAAAATGATTAAGATATTGTTCGATTCGGATTCTTTTCTAGGATAGCTAATAAGATCACCTGCTACTTTTTCTCACGACCACCACGTCAAAAACAAATATATACTTTACTTCAGGAATTTAAGTGAAAGTATTTTATGTACCTCTATGTCCTTCATGCGTATTTACATCGCATCCCCAAAATAACATATTTCCATTTATGTATTCTTTGAAACCAGGATTGCATAACACGTCCCTAAAAAAATCAAACAATTGCACAGTAATGCTCAACAATTTCCTATATACTTGCAAACATTTCGTACCAGTTTTTTTAGAAGTAATATTAAGTCAAGTAGGCTACCAGATTTTAGAATTTCATTACGGAAAATCTAGCCAAGCTTTTGTCTTCAAATTTGTCATGTGTTTCCATAAACATACAGCGTCAGTGGCAAAATATCTTCACGTTACGGGATGGATAATGAAGTTCTTCTGAATCCTGCGAAATGTATTTAAAGTTAGTTGACGGAGATAAATAGCAATCGTAAGAGCTGTATATGCAGGTCCAAAATTAGCCTATTGTATTTGACGATTTCGACACATGCGTACATATCTTTTCACTAGGGGAGCAATTACGTGCGTAGGCGTTTCTTTGTCCTATTTATAGATTGCCTCTACTTAGCTCCGTCAACTAACTTTAAATGAGCTTCCTACAAACTTTCGAAAGCAAATGACTGCGGCTAGTAGCAACATCTTTCGATTGCCAAGCAAAATTATCGATATCATAACTTTCACAGAATTTCGATAGCAAGGGTGAATTTTTTAAATAGAGGATACCGTTCTATTTCGGACAAAGCGATCTGTCAGCCTCAAGAATAGATCTCACACCTTCAATGCAGCCGACCATAATGTTTTGCTTTCTCTGTCCATTTTGATTTGACTGAGTGCATTCAAAGATGTGAAAACAATTCTTCAGCATGGCAAATTGTTTTGTCTTCTCAGAAATCGGAATATTTTGTTTTATAAAATTTGCTCTTGCTTAGACCGATTGGTTCGAAGGGAATTAATAAGTTTCTGAAGAGGAGAGAATCTTAATTAAAACTGGCTTTCCTTGCTCATTAGAGTGAAAAGCAGAGTTAACTTGAGGCTTAATGAGAACTAAGCATATAAACATATCAAAGGGAATCAACACGATTAAATTGGTCTTGTGCCACATCTAAAGTTTTGTCGGTCCAATGAGATGGCGTTTTGAAAGTGAGATCCAATTAGACTTATGACATTTTGTCCCTTGTTTCCCTGCATTCTTTAATTTGCAGATATCACTTGCTCAGTAGGGACTCATATCATTACTCTTATAAAGTGTGGCCACTTTAGGCCAATATGGTGTGGATCCGTATTGACCAATCGAATTGCTAGAATTTAGTTTTAAACCAATAAGGAGGCGCTATTTAAACTGTTGTTGTTGTTGCATACAAAACTGTTCATTCGGGAAAGAGTTCTCGTAGCTGCGATAGATCTATTTTGTTTCTACAGAGGAAGATTACTGCTTGAAAGGTATGTATTTTGCGATGAGTAGGTTCGTAAAACATTATTCTTTGTACTACAAGTTTGCTTTCAATGTTGAAGCTCTTTAAACCAGAAATTGAAGCGATTTTGAAAATGGGCCATTTTGACACAGGGGGCCCATTTTCTAAGAGTAATGAAATGAGTCCCTTATTGAGCAAGTGATATCTGCAAATCAAATAACGCAGGGAAACAAGGAACGAAATGTCATAAGTCTAAAGTCCAATCAGATAGCGTATCATCTCGTCTGTTTTTCTAACTCGTGTGTCTGACCAATGTAAATTCCCTTTAATTCATTTGGTATAAAATGACATAAAATGGTAGTATTGTAATTGACTACTTACGTGCAAAACAGTGATGTGTCTTGGTGAGAATTAGAATGCAAATACACCAGAAGAAATCGCAACTCTTTTCTTGCATCGCTGAGTGCCTAAAAGTAAAGAGCGTTGTCGTCAGCATATTAAAGCACATTAAATTTGCTGTCCATCCTTCGGAAGGGATGTTGAAACCAGGGGTCGCATACCTGGATGCGGCATAGGCAATAATCGCAGTAGGTCTCTAAATTAGCCAGATATAACTAGATATAATTTCAGCGTATACTTGATGATGATTACGATGATGATGATACTTGTAATAAGAATAGTAGATGCTTTTGCGGTGTAAAACTTTAACAAAGCCTGGAAGACATTTTTGAACATATGGGCGTATCATGCCTTGTCTTCTTAAATCGAATGTTGTTTGAAAAATATTGCATCAGCATTTTATCAAATGAATTAAATATCATTTGAAATATTTCTTGATTCGTTTTGGCAATAATTGACGTCCAAAAAATTTGCCTCAGGAATAAGACCAAGGGCCTGTTTATACGAGCCCGGTAAATGGGCTGATTCGGTAAGCGGGCTAATTTTACTAGTGTGTTTATCTGGGGAAATCCTAGCCCACCTACCGAGACAGAAACTGGACACGTGCCTAAAACTTATGCGCGCCCATTGTCTAAATTAGAAGCGCATGAGCAGTAAAGATGTTTTCGTTTCGACAACCGGGCTGGAGTGTTTACCTGGGAAGATTTTCATCCCGGCTACCGAGAATTTGGAAATGCTCCAATGAGATCCCGCTTACCGGGCTGGCTCGCTTCTCCGTACAAACGAAATTCAATTTTTCTATAGATTTCAATAGGCAGTAAGATCTTGCTTAGCGGGCCAGCCCGTTTAGCGGGCTCATATAAACAGGCCCGAGCCAGCCAGTTTACCGGGCTCATATAAACAGGCCCTAAGCCTGTCTCAAATCAAATGTCAGGTGCGATAAAGTAAGGTCAAGATAACTTAAAAGTTAATCACGCAAAACACTTCAATTGTTGCAATTCGCAGGCACTTTTCAGTTGACATCTAATTTGAGACAGACAACGAATCATTCATTTTTACTGTTGAAGTTCACCATCTTATCCAGTCTATTTTCAAAAAGAGTATAACCAGGAGATTGATTGGAATTTACACCAGAAATAAATTTTTAGAGACCATTATTCCGTTCAAATTTCATTTTCACAAGTCAGTTTTTAGTTAAGCTCTTTGCGCAGTTAGATTATCACAAATAGCAGCTATGATGCTCCTGCCGAAGTTTTGATGCAATGGTTAAAGTTAAAGGTAAAAGTTAAAGTCAAAGTTAAAATGGCCAACTGTGAAAGATATACTTAGAAGAGAGACACCAAAAATTGTATTTAAATCTGTAAAAAATTTCGCGCCTAATCATCTCTCATGTTTATTCATAAAAAATTCTGCTCGCAACACTAAAAGTCTAAGAAATGCCTAATGGACTTGCTTGTCCCTTTCATGAAAGCTAGTCATGGGCAGAAGGCATTCGCATTTCGTGGAGCAAAAATCTAGAAATAATTTCGCCGTGACACCAAGCACGCTCCAATTTATCTTCTTGTAAGAACATTTTAAAGAATTGTAATAAAAGTGGTAATTAAATTCTTCTCGAATTAGACAGTAGATGGCTATTTTGTACAGTTTTTGGCACGTCCCACTGAAAATCAGCCTTGTTGACGGGCGCGGCTAACGTGCACAAAGAATTCTAAGTGAAAAAATCTTGCCAACTGTGGAATGGTTTTGGGTGAACACTGAAGGATCCACTGTGTATTAAGCTGTTTTTGCAAAGACAGTTGTTTTAAACACACCATGTAACATCTCAGAACTTAGATAAATGGATAAACCTATCAGCCAAGCTGTAGAGCAATAATATGCGGTTATAAAACGATTACGAGGTCCATGCTGGAAAATATTTGGACCGCAGTTTGACGTACGGACCGAACGCAGTGAGGTCCGTACAAGGAACTAAGGTCCAAATATTTTCCAGCATGGATCAAGTAATCGTTTAATAAAGGCTTTATTATATGGCAGAACCTTTTGAGAACATTGTTCATTGTATTGTATTGTATTTTTTGTTGTGTCTTTGATCCTGCGCATCACTGTAGTTGGACGTTTCGACGTTAGCTACATTGACATTTTCCTTGTGTATGATTGCAAGTTCGTCTTCAAAGTTTACAGTAAAGAATTCTTCGAGGAATAAGCTAAACTTTGGCTGACAATTCTTGTAGCATAAGCCTACACGAGAAGCTCCTCACTTGTTGTTGACTTTTAAGGCAACGCCCGTTCCAATACGGCTTCGAAAATACGCCTTCGAAAATACGGTTTTTGCGGACCGATCAAGAACCAATCAGATTGCTCCGTTGCCGGTCCGAGAAGCCGTATTTTTGAACGCCATATAATAAAAATCTGTATTCGCATTTGGAATGTCAGTGGTTGTGCTTAAGTTTGTAAATGACTTCCATAGTATCTACCTGACTGTATGTTCCTTGATAAAATGTCGGATGCTCAAGGCCAAACCTTTCTTCAAAGTTACGCTTGAAATTTAACACATCTTCGATAGGATCTCCACTACCTTTAAAACAAGGAAATTTCAGTTAAGTTAACTTTTCATTCTTTCACAAAGGTGCCTTGGAAAAGTTTACCTGTAGCCCTAACCACAAATCGCGATCAAATTCATTGGAATAACATTTTTCGTAATGTTGATCATGCGATTAATGCAGATGTGATCGCCAAAGTGTCACAAAGCAAAGACCTTTTCGCTGTTCTGATAAATAGTCTGGATCAAGCAATATCTTGATACATTTTCATAAGAGAGGCTCGATGGAGTGGTGTTAGAGCTTTTTTATCATTATCACTATGGCTAGGCCAAAATTGGCTTTGACGCAGCATAGAATGGAAGCTCGGCAGATTGTTAGGCAATCAAAAGATTTGCTTCAAAAGAAAAAAACTAAGGCAAGGAACCTACCTCTTCCAAAATTCGGCCATACCAGTCTCACTGTATTGAGGAGAAAAGGAAATAAATAAATCGAGTGGAAAATGCGTAGTAAACATTGCAATAAGTGAAAACTATCAATAGCACCTCATTTACCTGGCACAGATTTCTAATGTTCAAAGTACAAATCCGAGATAAACAAGTAAATAAAGTAAAATATAAGCACTTTGATGCGAATTGAAATAAGCACGACGTTTCGATCATAGGCCGTTATCAAGCAAAGAAATATTAGTAAACCCGACACTAATCAAGCCAAAAGAACGGCAGATTCGAAGGATAAAAATAGTAATCAAGGGAATCGATGTGACGCAAAGAGGACTGAGAATAAGAAAAAGATGTAGGAATAAAATTGTGATAAATAGAATGTTATTGGAGATCTGTAAATTGCTTGTTGAGTCCTGAAGGATACAATGTCCCAAGTTTAAAAATGATCCGTTTCTCCAATGTTTTTCTTCTCGTGCTTTTTGTAGATGCATATAAAGAGGCCGAGAATTGACATATCATCTGTAGAATGGTTTGGTAAGTTGAAATGGTGTGAAATGTTGCCGTCCGGATCGTTTTCGTGCTGACAAAAAACCGCTAAATTCTAAACAAACTTACAAAAAACCGCTAAATTCTAAATTCTAAATTTTTCTAAATTTTTTTTGACATTTGCAACGTTTGTCAACCATTTTATACCGATACAAGATAAGAAGTCTAGCCATAATTTAGAGGCAGGAAAATAATGTGCCAGCAGCATTCCTGTTGAACGTGACATCAGAGCGCACTAAATTTTATGTGAAATGACGTCACTGCGCTCTAGTCATATACGTAATTTCACGTCTAGCATAATGCCATCAACCTAGTGTGCCCAACAAGCGATGGTATTGAGGATGCACTTTTTGTTGCTCTGCTCTCCTTTTGATGCTTAACAACAAGATCTTCCCACTGAAATTGTTGAATTATTATGACAACTTGTACACATCAGCAATCTTTCAACAGATGCTCTGACGCAGGTGACCAACTTTCTAATTACTTGAACAGAAATATACTCGAATTGACTTAATGTTTCATTCACGAAATTGGTCGGTTTGACTAAGATCATTTGAAACTTCAGTTATGTACAAAGCAACCACCAAGTCCCTTAACGTAAACATTCTTCTTCTCTGTAATGTCTGTCTTACATTAAATTTCAGGCATATTTTTCACTACAAAACAACATGAAAAGTTGCACTCGTGAAATTATGAATCCATCGCAACCCTGACTTGACATCTAATGTTTAACAGAATCTAATATAGTACCCACTATTTTTAATCGTCCGTAGTGTAGTTGTATATAGATTAACAATACTTGTCTATATATAGGGGTAGTCATTGTCTTTCGCTCCCCATGGTATCGTCCCTGTAGTTTTGTACAGTAAGGCCCCGCATTTAAGAAACCACCTAAAATAAACTTTTAGACTGCTGAAAAATGATTAGCCCCCCTACTTATAAGAAGCTCTTGAGGCTCATACCCAAAATGAAGTTTCTCGTATTTTGATCAACAGTAAGTCCTGGTCTGACGGTCTGGGGAGTATTCCACTTGATGCAGGGCTCATAAAAAATTGCTACCAAAATGTCTTTGATGAGGCAATGTTCTTGACAATCATTGATAACGTACAAAAAAGACTAATATATCGATAAATAACCTCATTCTGTTGTAACCTATTTTCCAGGACTTTCCAGAAAAAGAAATTAGAAACTTAAGAAACTTTCAGCCTAAAAAACTAAAAGTATCATAGATATAAGAAACTGTTTAGGCTAAGGGGTGAAAAAGTGGTTTCTTAAATTCGGGGCCTTACTGTAAAGTAATTAGAAAAGTATAGTAGAATGTAATAGCGAAAACCAGGATAAAAGATCATTGGTCTATCACTTACCAATGTAAGTAAATATATCTGTTAATGTGTGAAATGTAAATCTATAAGGCACCAAGACAAGTCCAATAAGCCACTGTGTCCATGACTAAAAAGAAAAGAATAGCAATGAAAATACGTAGATGTAAGAAAGGTCAATGAAGGAAATGAAACAATCTTCCATCTGCGATTTCAGCAGAGTGTTTCCATTAGTCGGTGACCAGTGGCGACAGTCTGCGACGCACCTATACCAGGATCCTTTTCAAACCCACAAGATGGCGCGCAAGCGTAGCAACAACAACTACTATCATCTAATTGGCTAATCAGATCCACGTGCTCCTAATTTAACAAAAGCGCGTCTGCAATGATCGCCGATCGTCTGCGATGTGTGTTTCCATAAACATTTTCCCAGATCGGGACAGTCGTAACGATCGGGAAAGTTGAACTTAGTTCAACTTTCCTGACGCTTACGATCCACGATCGCCGACGGTCTTAAGGATCGTAAGCAAGTGTTTCCATTAAATCGGGAACGCAACGCAGACGATCGCAGACTGTCTGTCTTACATTAAATTTCAGGCATATTTTTTACTACAAAACAACATGAAAAGTTGCACTCGTGAAATTATAAATCCATCGCAACCCTGACTTGAGACTTCACATCTAATGTTTAACAGAATCTAATATAGTACCCACTAGTTTTAATCGTCCGTAGTGTAGTTGTATATAGATTAACAATGCTTGTCTATATATAGGGGTAGTCATTGTCTTTCGCTCCCCATGGTATCGTCCCTGTAGCTTTGTACAGTAAGCTGAAAAATGATTAGCCCCCTTACTTATAAGAAGCTCATTATAAGAGGCTCATACCCAAAATGAAGTTTCTTGTATTTTGATCAACACTAAGTCCTGGTCTGACGGTCTGGGGAGTATTCCACTCGATGCAGGGCTCATAAGAAATTGCTACCAAAATGTCTTTGATTAACCAACTTTTACCTTAATTTCAATTGATGTTCTTGACAATCACTGACAACATATACATACGACTAATCTATCTATAAATGACCTCATTCTGTTGTAACCTATTTTCCAGAACTTTCCAGAAAAGAAATTAGAAACTTAAGAAACTTTTGGCATAAAAAATTAAAAGTATCATAGATCTAAATTAAAAGTATCATAGGTCTAAAAAACTGTTTGGGCTAAGGGGTGAAAAAGTGGTTTCTTAAATGCGGGGCCTTACTGTATAGTAATTAGAAAAGTATAGTAGAATGTAATAGCGAAAACCAGGATAAAAGATCATTGGTCTATCACTTACCAATGTAAGTAAATATATCTGTTAATGTGTGAAATGTAAATCTATAAGGCACCAAGACAAGTCCAATAAGCCATTGTGTCCATGACTAAAAAGAAAAGGATAGCAATGAAAGTACGTAGATGTAAGAAAGATTAATGAAGGAAATGAAACAAAAACCTTAAAGGGAATCGACATAATGATATTGACTAGCCACTGTAAATGGGCTAACGAAAACACCTACACACCCATTGTGTCTTTCCCTACACAATGGAACTAAACATGTCAAAGTTACCAAATACAATAGACTATACTTTTGACTTGGCCCTGGCCAGCTTTTCACTATGTCAATTCCAGGGAGCTATACAACTCTGAGCAATTTAAGTTACTTGTGGATAGCCATTGGCAATGAGACTAGTGAAAAATGTTTCTAAGATAGTATGAGACTCGCGAGATATATTAATTTTCTTTTGGGGTACTTGCACCGATTGTGCTTTTGTCCTATTCTCGTGCTTCAGCAACATTCTGAGATTCCAGTCGACTCGAAACTTGCGCAATTTTTAGTTGTTTCAATAAATCGAATGAGGGTCTGACGGTTTATAATATAGTGAGGCAAGTGGAAATGCTGTGCAACCTTTGTTTACTAAGACAAACCCATTTCAATCCACCTTCTCGCTTTCTTCCCGGTCGTTCTCCACAGCAAAAATTTCGTTGCTAGGCAAGCCAAATTATCGCTGCTCTGTTGCTACGTTAACACACAAACGAGGTTACATATCAAATCGCAGACAGCGCCAGCGCGCGCTTCCTCTCCCGTGTAAAGCTCCCTGGTCAATTCCCGCTAAAACCTGTGCGCTCCATAATTCGTTGCAAGTGGGTGAAGCACCAAAAAATCATGGCTGTTAAAGGCATTGAGTTATGGTAAATAGCGATTCTCCGCTGGGGGTCTGTCTCCTTTCATGTGATCAGTCTGTTTTCATGTGATCATAGATGAACTTCACAAATACGAGGCTACATCGGATCCCGCTGGCTGTCCCGCCTGCCTTCTCGTGGCGCGTGGCCTATGTTTCGCATTTTTTAAACCTAACTCTTTTTGTTAATCCCCACAAAAACTCGTTACTGATTTGAATCCCTTGGCCCTAAGCACTTTGCTGTCCTTTTATTGAGATAATTCTGAACATTTTCATGCGAGCGCTTTGTTTTATATTCATAGCCTCACTTTATCAGTTGTCTTGTAACGTCATGAGAGACGGTCGTCAGATCCATTTGTTTTCTTTGCTATGTGAAATTTCACCTTGTTGACATCAAAGCGAAACCCCGATAATAAAGCTTTAAGAACATATTCAGGTGAGAATATCATGTGTGCAGTTTGGATTACAGCCAATCAGACTGGCGTAAGCTATCATCATGACTCAGCGATTTTTGCAAATTGGGTATACGCAGTCTATTTACCATGACTCAATGCCTTTAATAGCATACTTCTCATCATCATCATCATCATCATCAATAATTTATTTAATGTAGGCTAAGTAAAATAAAAAGAATAGCTAAATTACAGCTAATTTACGTCTACTTTACAAAAATTTACAAAATTTACAAATTAATTCCTAAAGCTAATCAATAAAAACATTTAGTGCATTATAAACTAGATAAAAGCATGCCTTCCCTACGAGGTTCAAACTATTATCTACGAACCCTACGAACTATACTTCAAAAGCACAATAGTGGGAACATAAATAGCTTCAGGTAACGAAACTTATCCAATTTTTTTTCATTCTTCCTCATAATATTATATGTATACACACAAAATACGCAGCACTGCACGATATGATATGAATATATATTTATACCCTGAAAATGAACCCTTCCGCATCTAATAATACCTGTATACAATCTCATGAAATACAAATATAAAGTCAAAGTTAATTTAGTAAGTGTGTACATTGTTAATATTGCTGTTCTTCCAGGGGGTTGTATTTTAAAGCTAACGTTTTTGATCAGCCATTAGCTGTGCTTTCAGTTGTTTTTTAAAGCAACAGAGAGTTGAAGCCACTCGTATATCAACAGGCATATTGTACCATGACTTTAGAGCAACTGTTATTAGAGATTTTCCTATGGTTCCTGAACAAAGTAACATAAGCGCAATCTCACTGCAAAAACAGTGATGAAAATCTACACTAGGCCACGCCTTAATATGCAAGTCAATTTGGAAAAAATAAAAACAGAGTTTTTGAAAAGTTCTATTTATAAAGACACGCCTTTATATCAGCAGCAATATGGTTTGCAAATGGCAAAATAGTGTAATTGTACTTCTACCGGGTGCCTGAGAAAAAATACCCCCTTTTGATTGGAAATAGGAACAAAACGATAAGATATCATTACTCTGCGAGTTCACAGCTAAATGTATCAATCTTTGAATTAGATGCACATACCTTGCATTTGAACATCGTACCCCAAACACCGGAGATACAAGTTTGCAAAGTCAAAATTTACAGTGCACCCAAACCAGAGGTTTTTTAAGTGGCAAATGATACATACATAGATGGCCTAGCCATGATTTGTATCATGGACACTTTCCAAAGCACCTGTAGACTTTAAGTTTCGATTTTTGCCTTTGAAAAGAATAAAAGATGCATGGACATGGCGCTGATTAAACAAATATAGTAAAAATGTGGTAAGAATGATAAAGTCGTGCCACATCTCCAAAATAAGCGTGCATGTGCTCCTTTTCCTC